>PVIW01000325.1:0-240689 GCA_004026585.1 Noctilio leporinus | reverse complement strand
TCCTCAGGTGAGGATATGTTTTACTGACTTTTTTAGAGCGAGAGAGAGAAACCAACACTGAGCCTTTGTGTTTGCCATGCCTGCCGCTAGGCTGCAGCTCAGGTGCGCGCCCTGATGGGAGCGGCGCCCGCTGCCTTTCATGGCGCAGTGTCAGCCCTTCACCAGTGCTTCACCGTCCTCAGTGATTTCTCGTAGAATCCTGGAGTGGATAGTTATGTACATCTTCTGTCATGGGAAAAAGGCTGCATGTCTTATAATACATCTGGAAGTGTTGTCTAGAATAATCAAAAGGATGTATTTCTATTGTTCTTGTAGTAAAGATTGGCCTGCGTCATCCAGACGCTGTGGTGGAAACCAGTTCTTTATCCAGTGTTAGCCCTCCTGATGTTTGGTACAAGACGTCCCTCTCTGAGGGGACCATTGACAGCGGCTGGCTGTCTGCACTGCAGCTGGAGGCCGTTACCTATGCAGCCCAGGTGAGCGGCAGCCCTGTGTCACCACACGCCGCGTTTAGTCATACCTTAGTCTGTAATGTCACTGTTCTAGTCCGGCGGTAAGCTTTTCTTGCATAAAAAACTTGTGAATGTGATTTCTATAGAAGTTCTATGTGTTAGAAAATTCAGTTGAGCAGCACAGATGTGGGGAGGACAGTGCTTGTGGAAATGCAAATGCTGTAACCTTTGGAATTCACTGGGAACATCTGTAAAACTAAAATGCACCTATCCTAACAACGCTGCTACTGGGGTCTGGCCCACAGAACCCATGAGATGGGAACAGAACATAGAGGCTGCTGGTTGCCGCTTCTCCAGAGTGGCTGAGTGCTAGGAGACATCCAAAAACCTGCAGCCTCGCCAGGGTGACTGACAAAGCTGTGATGTCACCCGTCCAGTGTTGTACCAGCTTTTAAAACAACATGGGTTAGAGTTAACGTCCGATGTTTTTTGTTTTATTTTGTTTTTTATTTTATTATTTTTATTATTGTTAAAAATAATTATTTACCCCTGGCTGGTAGCACAGTGGATAAGGCACCAGCCTGCCAACCCAAAGGTCGCAGGTTCGATTCCCCAGCCAGGGCACATAACCAGGTCGCAAGCCAGGTTTCCAGTCAGGTCTGTGGCTGGAGGCAGGTGAAACGCAACCATACATTGATGTGTCTCTGCCTTTCTGCCTCTCTCCCTTCTCCTCTTTCTAAAAATTATGAAATAAAGGATATATATATGTGTGTGTGTGTATACATATATATGTATATATATATTATTTTTTAGAGGGGAAGGGAGAGGAAGAGAGGGAGGGAAACATCCATGTATGGTCGTCTGATGTTTTGAAAGGGTTTATGTCATACCCTTAATCTATGTAAAGTAAGTAATGGCCCAATAGCCACCCATCTTCCACACGTATGTGTGACGTAAAGATTGGTATTTGGTTGTGCAGGTGTTGAAAGGAACAGAGAAGAATGCGCATCAATTTGTTAATTTTAGTTATTTGGTGTGTGTGAAGGTAGCAAGATTGTATAGGAAATAAAAAGAAAGTATCCGTACTAAACCAAACTGTGTGCCATTTATGTAAATGAAGGTCCTATTACTGTAACTCTGAAACTGTGTGAAAGATTGATCACTAAACTATCAGAAGGAGATTAATTACCAGCTTTTTTTTTTTTTCCAGCAACATGAAACATTCCTGCCTAATGGAGATAGAGCTGGCTTCTTAATAGGAGATGGTGCTGGTGTAGGAAAAGGAAGGACCATAGCAGGAATCATCTATGAAAACTACCTGCTGAGTAGAAAAAGGGCTTTGTGGTAAGTACTCGGGACTGGCTGTGGCTGTTTTCCTGTGTGCAGGACTGACTGCTTCAGCACCGCGGTGGGATAGGGAGGGTGGGGCGGGATAGGTACGCATTGTTTGAAGTGTCAAGGCCTGGTGCCATTTATTCCTGGGCACTGCCAGAATGATGAAATCGTATGCATTTGTTTGTTTGTTTATTTTTGTGGCAGGTTCAGTGTTTCAAATGACTTAAAGTATGACGCTGAAAGAGATTTGAGGGACATTGGTGCAAAAAACATTTTGGTCCATTCATTAAATAAGGTATGAAAGTTTTCTATTCAGTTGGTCATTCAATAAATACTGACTTACCTATGATATGGATAATCAGTTTCTATTTTGTGAAGTTGGTAGAGGGGTCAGTGAACTATTTCACAGACAGACTGGTGAGTGCTGGCTTCCGGTGGGGGTGCGTAACGCGAGGCCAGGCAGGGTTACGCAGCGGCAGACAAAGCCGGCACTGTCTCTGCACAGAGTTGATTGCCCTGTCGTCAGTGTCACTTTGTTGTTGTTTCTGCATTAACTTTCTCTGGGTGAAACTCACAGCTGTGAAAGGGTGCAAAGGGATCTGTTGTGTGGACAGGTGGTGGGCCTGTCGTACCGTGGAGAGCTGCAGGGGTTTGGAAGCTGGGGTGACGCTGGTACACACCGTGGCCTGTGTACCCAGACCTGTGTGCGTGTGAGGACAACTCTAAACGGGAAGAATTGTGTCTGTGTCTAAACCACCGTTGAATGCGACTAGAATCTTAGATTTTAGCAAACCATTATTGTTTTCCATCCATGCACAAATTGCTAGGGTTACAGGATAGAAAATACAGGCCTAGTTCCTACAAGCTGTGTGCTCTGGTCCTCTGAGAATAAGCAAACATCAATCTACCTGCCACTTGAGTCCTGGCCTGCGGTGGCGCTGCCAGCCACCAGTGCTGTTTCTGGTGGGTGCTCCTGATCGCATCAGTAAGTCCAGAGGTGCAGTTGGAAAGACCACCAGCTGCTCAGGACAGAAACAAGTAACTGGCACCTAAAATATTTTTGATTTTTTTTTTTAAGATTTTTAAAGGTTATTATTTTTAGAGAGAGGGAAGGAAGAGAGGCAGAGAGGGAGAGAGACATCAGTGTATCGTTGCCTTTCACCTGCCTCCAGCTACAGACCTGGCTGGAGACCTGGCTTGCAACCTGGTTATGTGCCCTGGCTGGGGAATGGAACCAGCGACCTTTGGGTTCGCAGGCCAGCGCCTTATCCACTGAACCACCAGCCAGGGCAGTTTTGATTTCTGAATGAGTGTAAATGAAGGAGGGCATATTAATTGTTAAACAATAGTTTTTACATTTCCCTCAGAACTTAATTATAGTGCTTTGCGTATTATCATTAAATACATAATAGATACTTATTAAATAAATACTGGTTTTGTAGGAAGAGTTTGGTTTGTTATCCTGTTTTTTTTTTAATGAAAGGCTTTTTGAGACTCTGAAAACTGGATTCTTGCATCATAAAGTTGCCTGTGCATATCCATGTGGGTGCTGCATTGTGCCTGTGTGTGTTTGTACATATAAGAAACTCGGTGGATGCCTCTAGCAGGCCCATGACTACCCCGAACAGCCCACTGTGGACCACCAGACCCCAGCTCTAGAGGTGTGGGAGGATACGTGTTTCAGGGAGGAAAGTGTATTCACTGTTTTTTTCCTTTTCTTTTCTAGTTCAAGTATGGGAAGATTTCTTCCAAACACAACGGGAGTGTGAAAAAGGGTGTTATTTTTGCTACCTATTCTTCCCTTATTGGTGAAAGCCAGTCCGGCGGGAAATACAAAACGAGGTTAAAACAGCTCCTACATTGGTGTGGTGATGACTTTGATGGCGTGGTATCCTTTGCAATGAGTGTTTTTTATCTGTATAAAATCTGTGTGTGTGTATACATATACGTATATATATATATATATATACACATATATATATATATGTATATGTATATATATGTATGTATACATACATACTTAAGACTTTATTATTTTTAGAGAGAAGGATATGCAGAGAGGTAGAGAGACATCAATGTGTGGTTACCTTTCACCTGCCTACAACTGGGGACCTGGCTGGAGACCTGGCCTGCAACCGGGTTATGTGCCCTGGCTGGGAATCGAACCAGCGACTTTGGGTTCGCAGGCCAGCACCTATTCACTGAACCACTAGCCAGGGCTTTTTTGTATGTTTTTAATGACATAAGTTAACGTAAGGATGAACATTCAGAAACCAGGAGCCCTGAGATGAACAAGTTGCTGGGATGCCAGCTTGGATGATCACATAGCGTCCAAGGGGGTCAGAAGGGTCATTCTGTCCTTTAGCTTCACATGGTGGCCAGTATGTATGTTTCTGGTATAGGAAAACCTTCATGGGTGTGTGAAATGCTGCATAATGTACTTCCCTCTTGGCGGGGTCACTGTGCGTGTTGACGTAAAGCACCTGAGTGGGGAACGAAGAGCTTTCCCAGCTTCCTGCTCCAGGCACAGCCGAGTGTCCCGTTTGTAGGAGGAGCAGCCATGTGGCTCAACGAGTTGGGCGCTGCTGGCTGAGTTGACTGAAGCTATCTGCATGGTGGAGCTTTTCCCTTTCTAGCTAAGAATTAAGTGTTAGGTGTCACTGAACACCAAAGTCAGGAGATTCTTCTGAGACCTGAGAGGTGAGGGGTGAAATTCAGGAAAGGCACCCAGGGCTTTATTGATATTTGTGGTCTTAATGAAAAAGAAAATAATCTGACAAAATATTGAGATAGACACCAGACACTACACTGTGTGTGTCCCATTTATAGAGAATGAGGAGGAGGCAAAAGAAGTCTGTCCATCAGAGTAGTAGTTACCTTTGTCAATGAGTATGACCGGGAAGAGGGGGTACAATGGAGGTGCTGAAAGTATTTTACTCTTGTTACTGGTTAGGGAGATGTATATATAAATAAAAATTCATGCTTTCACCATGAAAAAAGAAAGAAAGAAAATCTGAGCAGATAAGGCAGAAAGTTACTGTTTGGCAAAGCTGGAGGACAGGTATGGGAATGTTATTAAAAATAAGTTAAATAAGTTAATGCTCAGGGGCTTAAGGTCAGCAGTATCCTTTTTCTGCAGGTGATGGTTGGTTTCACCCCAGGGCCGTCACCCTAGGAGGCTGTTCCCCAAAGCCTCAGGGAGATAAAGGCTAAGTTCCCAAAACACTGAAGACCCAGGTACCAAAGTGCTGTGTTCCTTAGTGCGCCTGCAGATAGTGTTTGATGAATGTCACAAAGCAAAGAACTTGTGTCCTGTGGGTTCTTCAAAGCCAACCAAGACAGGCTTGGCGGTTTTAGAGCTTCAGAACAAGTTGCCAAAAGCCAGAGTTGTGTATGCTAGTGCCACTGGTGAGTAGCTGTTTATTTAAAACATACATGTGTAGGTTATTTTGTCAGCTGTAATTTTTTTTTAAAGATTTCATTTTTAGAGTGGGGGAAGGGAGGGGAGACAGACAGGGAGAGAAACATCAATGCTGTGGTGCCCCTTCTGAGCCCCGAACTGGGGACCTGGCCCGTAACCCAGGCCTGTGCCCTGACTGGGAGTCAGACCTGGGACCCTTTGGTTTGCAGGCCAACTCTCAATCCACCGAGTCACCCAGCCAAAGCCGTAATATGTTCAATTTTGGTTTTCTTTTCAGGTGCTTCTGAACCGCGAAACATGGCCTACATGAACCGTCTTGGAATATGGGGCGAGGGAACTCCATTTAGAGAATTCAGTGACTTTATCCAGGCAGTGGAACGGAGGTAACGCGCCGTACAGCGAAGCTGCTCTTGGGGTGGCCTCCAGGGCGGGGGTTGCCAAGGCCTCCTTCACGTACGGGACAGCCTTGCTATATTTAATGACAGTTGCTGTGTGTTTTAATTTTACTCAGAGGTGTTGGTGCCATGGAAATAGTTGCTATGGATATGAAGCTTAGAGGAATGTATATTGCTCGACAGCTGAGCTTTACGGGAGTGACCTTCAAGATTGAAGAAGTCCTTCTTTCTCAGAGCTACGTAAAAATGTATAACAAAGCAGTCAAGCTGGTGAGAGTTTTTTCCTTCGGTCCTAATTTTTAATGCACCTGCTAATGTTTTTGTTAGCCAGTTTTGTTCAGTGTGACAAGGGTCAACCCACAAGAGTTTTTCTGCGAGAAAACAGCAGATAAATCACCAGATTCTTATCTTCCTCACAGTCAAAGCCTTCTTGTTGCTAATGTGCAAAAAATA
Organism: Noctilio leporinus; assembly: GCA_004026585.1. NCBI lineage: Eukaryota > Metazoa > Chordata > Mammalia > Chiroptera > Noctilionidae > Noctilio > Noctilio leporinus. The sequence goes on along the minus strand of PVIW01000325.1, from coordinate 234,633 downwards.
GACATCGTTTTAGTTGCAAAATTGTAAAAAAGTTACAGTGTAACTATTTCCTAAAATACCTGCATTAGTTCCTAAGTATTTTGGGGACTGCTCTCTGTGAGCATCTTGAAAAACACATCAAGATCCCAGGTTACTGGATATGCTTCATCAAATTATTGTTACATGGTCTTGCCCTTGACATAGTTTTGGCTGAATTAGTTACTTTGAAATGATGCCACTCGGAGGCAGACAGCTGACAGGTTGGCCATCCTCCGTCTTCCTCAGTGGGTCATCGCCAGGGAGCGCTTTCAGCAGGCCGCAGACCTGATCGATGCGGAGCAGCGGATGAAGAAGTCCATGTGGGGGCAGTTCTGGTCGGCACACCAGCGCTTCTTCAAGTACCTGTGCATAGCGTCCAAAGTGAGGAGGGTTGTGCAGCTAGCGCGGGAAGAGGTCAAGAACGGGAAAGTAAGTTGGACAGCGCACTAAGAGGTGCATTCTTCGGTGGTTTTGTGTCTTAAGTCTGTTGGGTATTGAGGTTTTCTATTTGTAAAGCCTGCTTTTTCTAAAGGACAGCTGGAAAAGTATGAACGTAGCAAAGACTGTAAAAAGTGTAGTTTTAAAAATAAGAATAACAATGCCTAGTTGTAAGGAATTTTGATAGCGAAAAAGTTGTAAAGAAAAAGCAATGGAAAGAGCCCTGGCCGGTGCAGCTCAGTGGATTGAGTGACGTCCTGTGAACCAAAGGGTCGAGGGTTCGATTCCCAGTGGTGGCTCATGCTTGGGTTGCAGGCCAGGTCCCCAGTTGGGGGTGTGGGAGAGGTAGGCACACACTGATGTTTCTTCCCTCCTTCCTTCCTTTCACCTTTCTCTAAAAATAAGATTTTAAAATATTTTTGAAAAGAAGTAAAGAGCCCTGGCTGGTGTGGCTCAGTGGATAGGCACTGGCCTGCAAACCCAAAAGGTCACTGGTTCAATTCCCAACCAGGGCACATAATCAGGTTACAGGCCTGGTCTCCAGTCAGGTCTGTAGATGGAGGCAGGTGAAAGGCAACCATACATTGATGCTTCTCTCCCTTTCATCCTCCCTCCTTGCCCTTCTCTCTGAAAATAATGAATAAAATCTTAAAAAAAAAAAAAAAAGTAAAGAAATTAACAAGACTATAATTTGGCCATCCATGGATATAACCATTGAAAACAAGTGGGGGAAGAGAAAGAGAAAGGACGGGGAGGGGAAAGAGAGAAACACTGATTTATTCTGACTTATTATTTCACTTACCTATACACTCATTGGTTGTTTCTTATATGTGCCCTGACCCAGGATCGATCCCACAACCTAGGTGTTACCAGGACAACACTCCTAACCAACTACGAGCTACCTGGCCAGGACCTGGATATATGTTTCTTAACGTTTATTTATTTTTTTTTTAAAGATTTTATTCATTAGTTTTTTAGAGAGAGAGGAAGGGAGGGAGGAAGAAAGGGAGGAAAACATTAGTGGATGGTTGTTTTTCACCTGCCTCCAGATGGGGACCTGGCTGGAGACCTGGCTTGCAACCTGGAATTTGAACCAGGGCCCCTGGGGTTCTCACGCCAGTGCTTAGTCCACTGTGCCACACCGGCCAGGGCTGTTTTTCTCTTTTTGGTGAATGTATTTCTACTAAAAGAACAAAGAAGCTGGGGTAGGGGCTTCAGACATGATACGCTGTGATCCTGCTTTTCTAGCTAGGTTGAGACACTCGCCGTGTCTCCAATGTGTATGTACTAAGGGAGCGCACATGCACAGTAATAGTCATTCTTATTTGATACATTCTTTCTAAATATTTGAATTGTCTTTTAAAAAACCACATGCATGCTTTATGTGTAATCGATATATTTTTTCTTTTTCCTCAGTGTGTTGTCATTGGTCTTCAGTCGACGGGCGAAGCTAGGACTTTAGAAGCCCTGGAAGAGGGCGGGGGAGAACTGAATGATTTTGTTTCCACCGCCAAGTAATGTATTTTCGGTTTTGGGTTTCTTAGTTATTTCCAACCTTCTTTATCTCATGGTACACGTAAACCAATTACTAAAAATTTTCAGTATCCAAAAGCCATATTATGTGGCGGGGTTCCCCCAAAATCCAGTCATTTATTTATGAAATTTTGTGTATTCTCCATCTGATGCAATACACCTATGAAGATTTTTTTTTCACTGCTCAAAACAGTTTTGTTTTTTTGTTTGTTCTTTTGTTTTTAAAGGTATGAGGATGGCTTTCTTTTTTTTTATTAATTTTTTTTTTTAAAGATTTTATTTCATTATTTTCAGAAAGGGGAAGGGAGAGAGGTAGAGAGGGAGAGAGACATCAGTGTATGGTTGCCTTTCACCTGCCTCCAGCCACAGACGTGACTAGAGACCTGGTTTGCAACCTGGTTATGTGCCCTGGCTGGGGAATTGAACCTGCGACCTTTGAGTTCGCAGGCCAGCGCCTTACCTACTGTGCTACCAGCCAGGGCCAAAACAGTTTTTGAACTGACTGATTGTGATGCCTTTCAGTGTTTCTGCTGTTAATGTTTCTTTGTTTTACTTCTTCCACATCAGCAAAACATTTCCCACTGAGGATTCTTTTTTTCATTTGGGGAGACAAAAAATCACCTAGAGCAAGATTGGGTGAACAGGGAGGGTGGGGCATGGGGGTCATGCCAGTTTTGATCAAAACGGCTGAACATGTAGTGTAGTGTAGACAGGTGCACTTGTAAACCAACCACCGTGAAATGGGCAAACACATTGAGTCTTCAAAAAAATTCACTCATGCCAAACATACCCTTTCACAAAAACGCCAGCTGGTGCACTGACACAGACAGGCTCCTAGAACCCTCACCTAGCCGGGGAAGCCTGGGCTGCAAGGGGCCTGTCCTCCAGAGGATAATTCCAGGACTTTTTGGGCCACCACCACCCCTCTTAGTGTTTTTGAACAATCTGACAAAAAATGGGTATAATTTTGATTCATTCATACTAGACAGCTTTTGTTATGTTGGCTGTTTTTATTTATTTATTTATAAGATTCTATTTATTATTTTTAGAGAGAGGGGAAAGGAGAGAGGGAGAGAAACGTTTGTGTATGGTTGCCTTTCACCTGCCTCCAGCTATGGACCTGGCTGGAGACCTGGCTTGCAACCTGGTTTTGTGCCCTGGCTGGGAATTGAACCAGCGACCCCTGGGTTCGCAGGCCGGCACCTTATCCACTGTGCTACCAGCCAGGGCGTGTTGGATGTTTTTAGATATTTATTTTTAGAGGCAAAGGGAGGGAGAAAGAGGGAGAGAAACATCTCTGTGATTGCCTCTCTTGCGCCCCCAAATGGGGGTCTGGCTGGCAGCCCAGGCATGAGCCCTGACTGAGAAATGACCCGGAGACACTTTGGTTTGCAGGCCGGCAATCAGTCGACTGAACCACACCAGCCAGGACTAGGACTGTTACATGTTTATTTGATAATCTTAGGGAAAAGCAGTTTGCGCCCCTCACTAAATAGTCAGGTGTTAAACATTTAAAAAAATTTTTGTGGCACACTGGTTGAAAATTGACTTAGGTTAATTTAAATGTAGGCATTTTCTGGAAGCAAGTTTTTCTGATCATAGGTTTTGCAATTCTGTGTGGATCCATAACAGTTTATCTATTGGAAAACAACAACAACAACGCTGAAAAGCTCAGCATTTTGACAGTATTTGAACTAACAAAAGGGCTTAACTTTTGTTAGCCTTGTACCTCTTAGTAGTCCGTGACAGCTGACTTCCATGATAGCTGACATTAGTTTCTGTTTCTGTTTCACATTAACGCATTTAAAATTAATTTCAGGAAGCTTAGAGACCATAAGTTATTAGTTCCCTCTATTTAGTAAGCTGTAATAATTGCAGAGAGTCATGAGGTAAGATAGAGTTGTTGAAAAAATGTTTTTGGCATTGATTTTGTTTGTCTAAACTGCCAGTTCTAATTTTGGTGGTAAAATTAACAAAATGACTTGCCACCATACTATCTTTTGCCTTGGAGGAGACATTCAAATGACTCTATTTAAGACAGATACAAACAAAAACTTATTTTTTTAAGAATTTTTTTTTTAAGATTATATTTCATTAATTTTAGAAAGAGGGGAAGGGAGAGAGGCAGAAAGGGAGAGAAACATCAATGTATGGCTGCTTTTCAGCTGCCTCCAACCACAGACCTGGCTGGAGACCTGGTTTGCAACCTGGTTATGTGCCTTGGCTGGGAATCGAGCCTGCAACCTTTGTGTTTGCAGGCCAGCGCCTTATCCACTGTGCTACCATCCAGGGCAAAAACTACTTATAAAAGCACAACATGACTGTGCTAATCTGTATTTTTCTGTACTTAGGTGCCTAGTACTGCCCCATCTAAAATGATAGCCATGGGCCATGTGTGGCATTGAGCAGGTGACGTGGCTAGTTTAATGTGTGCTGTGAGTCCAAAATGCAGGCCAGGTTTCAGAGACTCAGAGGGGTGTAGACCAGCTCATTGATCACATGTGGAGATAACATGAGTGAAATCAAACATTGTTACAGTTTGTTTCAACAGTTTACTTTTTAATAAAATTGCATAATTGGCCTGGCTTACACTTTATATTGCAGTGCGATGGCCTTCTAGACTGTTAAAAGTCACGTGAGCTGCGTTACCAATATTCTGTAAGATTGAATAAAGTATTGATTTTTAAGACTATGCATAACAAAATATTTTTGAAACTGAGTTGCTCGTGTTGCTCTTTGTCTCTCTGGCAAACAGAGGTGTGCTGCAGTCACTCATCGAGAGACACTTCCCTGCCCCAGACCGGAGAAAGCTCTACAGTTTGCTGGGGATTGATCTCACAGCGCCAAGTAACAGCAGTTCACCAAGAGATAGTCCTTGCAAAGAAAATAAAATGAAAAAGCGAAAAGGTGAGTGTATTTTTTTTTAAACTTAGTTTTATTGTTGTGAGCATTTTTTTTTTTAACGTTGAAAATAATATAGATTTGAGCACTTTGAAGTAGATTTATCTTGTGTATTAACTGCCACCCTTGAATCAGCGCATGGCTGCGTATTTTCACTGTTGCTCATGCGTTGAGGGCAGGAGAAAGCTGTTTAATGACGCTCAGGAGCCACGCGAAGAGTGCTGGTGTTAATCACTGGTCCTACAAGAATCCACATGAAAGCAGGTCTTAGTTTCTCAGTTTTGTTTTGTTTTTTAATTTTTTAAAAAATTTATTTTCAAGCCCTGGCTGGTGGCACAGTGGATAAGGCACCGGCCTGCGAACCCAAAGGTCGCTGGTTTGATTCCCAGCCAGGGCACATAACCAGGTTGCAAGCCAGGTCTCCAGCCAGGTCCGTAGCTGGAGGCAGGGGAAAAGCAACCATACATTGATGTCTCTCTCCCTCTCTGCCTCTCTCCCTTCTCCTCTTTCTACAAATAATGAAATAAAATCTTAAAATTAAAAAAAAAATTTTTTTTTTTTTTTTAATTTTCAGAGAGAGGGAATGGAAGGGAGAAAGCAGGGAAGAGAAACGTCGGTCAGTTGCTTCTTGTGTACCCCCAACTGGGGACCCGGCCCACAGCCCAGGCGTGTGCCCTGGCTGGGAATCGAAGCAGTGCTTGTGGGCTGGCCTGCTCGTGCTCAGTCTGCCGAGCCTCACCAGCCAGGGCCAGTTTTCTTTTTCTTTTCTTTCTTTTTTTTTTTTTTAATTTTATTGTTGTTGTGTTACATCCATCCCTTTTTTTCTCCCCTCTGTCCCCCTCCCCACCCACCCTTTCCCCCCAAAGTCAATCCCACCTGTTGTCCATGTCCATGGTTCCTTTATACTAGGTTCTTGTCTAAGCTGTTCCCCTTCTTTGCCTCTGCCTCCCCCCTCCCCCCTACCCCTTTCCTCCTGACCACTGAAGGCCTATTCCTTGTATTCATACACTTGGTTCTATTTTGCTTGTTGTTAGTTTTGCTCATTATTGTCCCGTAATGGGTGAGAACATATGATACCTGTCCTTCACTGACTGGCTTATTTCACTAAGCATAATATTCTCCAGTTCCATCCATGTTGTTGCAAAGGGTATAGGGCCAGTTTTCTAGTCGTACAGACAGAGGGAACGAAGGCCCATGAAGACTAAAAGATTAAGGAGTTTTCCCAAGTTCATACAGTTAATGGTACATGGAACCACAGTTTGGCCTTTTCTGTGGTCATACTGCATGCACATGTGTGTGTTTTGTCGTGTTAAAAGAGGTTTCTGTTAGCTCGTCATTTTGTGAATGAGGAAAGTTTGCTAGCTCATGCTTCTTAGATGTTTCACGCTCCTGCAAACTTGGGTTTGTGTTTAGGCGCTTACTGAGCTAAAAAGTTACCTTTCCGGGTTCCTTCTCCGTGAAGGGTGGTAATAGCTACTGTGAAGAGGTGGGTGTGGAGCTCTAAACCCAGTGCCACCGGCCAGGGCTGCAGTGCTCCATTTTCAAGTGTCTGTAAAATTGTAATTATTTAGGCCTCTCCTCTCTACCTGATGCACAGTTAGCTTGTGACAGTGTCAGAGATTCAGATTCTGTTTTATCTCGGTGATGAATTTATTTTTTAACTTGTGAACTTGAATGAAGTTTTGAGTTTGTACTTAACCTAATTTTTCTTAAGAACAATTAGGTGTCACCTGACTTCATGCCAGTTCAAAAGGTTGGCGCTTCCTTGTGATGTTACTTGCGTACTTAGATCATGCTTTTCTTCACCAGTCTCATTGAACTCATGAACTGCGTGGATTTCCTGGGTCCTCAGAACAGTGTTGGGCTGACTGTCTCGTTTGGGGTTGAGGGTAGGTGAGGAAATAACTCGAGAAGCCAAAAAAGCGCGCAAATCCGGCGGCCTGGCCGGGAGCAGCTCTGACGAAAGCGGGAGCGAGTCTGACGCATCTGACCGGGAGGAGAGCGACTACGAGAGCTCAAAGAACCTGAGCTCCGGGGACGATGATGACTTCAACCCGTTCCGGGAGGAGTCCAGCGAGGACGACGAGGATGGTGAGCAGGGCCGCGGGCGTCCTCGGAGGGGGAGCCTCCTAAGGAAGCCCTTTCCCCGTGGGGTGCAGATCATCACAGAGTCTAGTCTCGCATGGGTAGAGCTCCCCGCTTGTCTGTCTTCTCATTTACCTGAGGTGATGGCTCAGGGTTGTGCATGATTTTTAGCTCGGGTGATGGGAGTCTACATTCCTTACGGAGGGCGGATGTCATGGCCTTGTTAGTTGGCAGTCAGTGGCAAATGATCAGTTTATGCACAAAGATGGAGTGACTTTTCTTTGATGAGTCTGTCCTTATTTTAACATGATTTGACATATCTTTTCTTAACTTTCAGATCCTTGGTTAATCAGAAAAGACCATAAGAAAAATAAAGATAAGAAAAGAAAGAAAAGTATAGATCCAGATTCTATTCAAAGTGCCTTATTAGCATCAGGTCTTGGATCAAAGCGACCTAGTTTTTCGTCTACACCAGTTATTTCACCCGCTCCTAACAGCGCACCAGGTACCTATGTCTGGGAAATGTGCTTTTACACAAAACAAACCTTTGAACTGTCCTAACTTTCACACGTGTACCTTATCTAGCTAACAGCAACACCAACAGTAACAACAGCCTCGTAACAAGCCAGGATGCAGTGGAAAGGGCCCAGCAGATGAAGAAAGACCTGCTTGAGAAGCTAGAAAAACTAGCTGAAGACCTCCCTCCGAACACCCTGGATGAGCTCATCGATGAACTCGGTGGCCCTGAGAACGTTGCCGAGGTACCAGGGCCCGAGCAGGGCGGCTGCTGCTTGCAGAGTGTTGAACTCAGAGCCCCTGGGCTGAGGAGTTCTGGGTGTCGCGTCAGGTTTTAGGGCCCCGGCTTTCCTCGAGCCCCTAGTGCCTGAGGGGTGGCCCCGAGGAGCTCGCTTCTGTCTGCGCCTGTCAGGCCGTCTCTGTGACGGTGGCCACACGTCCGCCATCTTCACTAGCACGAGAGCCTTTCGGAGCCGGGCACTGTGCAGCGCTTCTCTCCGGGGCAGCTGGGGCAGCGCAGGCTCGGCGTCCCCCGTGCCTCCCCGCAGGCTTCCGCGTGAGGGTCCTGGGCTGCGCCTGGCGCGTGGGCGTAATGGCACCGTGTGCTTGGCCCTGCAGATGACTGGCCGCAAGGGGAGGGTCGTGAGCAATGACGACGGAAGCATATCTTACGAGTCAAGGTCTGAACTGGACGTCCCTGTGGAAATACTGAACATCACAGAGAAGCAGAGATTCATGGATGGAGATAAGGTGCGTTTTTCTGGGACATTTTCTTCTCGTGTTTTAGTTCATCTTTAGAAGATCTTGTTTCTTTTAATATAAACTACGCTTGTTGAATGTTGTTACTCTATAATTTTAAATAATTACACGTAATCCCTGAATATTTACATACTTTGTTTTCTCAAGAAATGAATGTAAAGGTGTTTTGTGCTGTGCACAGAATTAGATGTGGTTCTTGGCAGCTTTGGGGGCGTTTGAAACCTTGCATCAGAATGTGGAACGCAGTCTTCTCTCAGGTCACCCTACTGGCGCTGCACGTCAGCTGCCCTCTAGCCTCAGCCTGACTGTGAATCTGGAAGGACGTAAGCGTGCCCAGCGTCTGGTGTCCTTGGCTGAATGCAGCTTCTGTTACTCTGCCGTGTCGCCCTCAGCCGTCGGCTCCGGCTGGCTTGTGGGTTGGGCAGGCAGAACTGACCTGTGGCGAGTTGGCGCCTCCCGAGGCTGGCTTAGCTCACTAAACCTCATCCACGGAAAGGCTCAGCGCAGGTGTTCCTCCATCGGCTTGAGTTTGCTTTAGGTGTTTGCTGATGAGATTGCCGAAAAACAGAAAGCCCCACTCAACACCATACCTCGGCGTGGAAGGGGAGAATAATAACCATCTCTGCTTTCCTTTATGGTTCATTTAACTTCCCAGCTTTGCAACTAGGAAGTAGGCGATAGCACTCTCAAAATCAAGTTTGAAATGTATGTAAGTGCTCATATTACATAGTTTATAGATGGTAGGTTGACGTAGTATCAGTTATTTTATGTACTTGTTTCCTGAATTTGCCCCTTTGTGCTAGGAATTGTATTAATTGGAACTAGTTTTGGGTATTAAGTGACAGAAAGTCCAGTCATACTGATTTAATCAAGGTAGAAGTTCATTGTCCCACGTACACCTCTTCCCGGCTAGGTAAACCAGGGCTGGTGTGGCTGCTTGCAGACTAGGCTTCTCCTGTTTGTCATTCATGTGTGGCCACCGTTTCCAAATCACCCCCACGTAGGGCAGCTGTGTCCCATTCGTTCTGCTGCTGCCTTCCAGTGAATGAGCAAAGAGGAAGAGAAGGGTGTGATCTGAACCTAGTCCACACCACTACAACCTGTGGGCTGCAGTGCCTGCCCTAAGCGTCAGGGAGCCTGGGAAATGCCACCTTGCTTCCGGGCAGCTGTACACTCGCTAACATTGGGGGTCCTTGATTTAGGAAGAAGAGGACTGTCTGTTGGCTGGCAGACCCCCAGGAGTCTACCTACAGACTTTATTTAGATACTTCCCTGTTTGTGTGCAGAGATTATCTTTTTTTTTTTCCCCTTTACATTTGATATAGAACATTGCTATTATATCGGAGGCTGCCAGCTCGGGTATTTCATTACAAGCAGATCGGAGAGCCAAAAATCAAAGGCGAAGAGTTCATATGACTTTGGAGTTGCCCTGGAGTGCTGATAGAGCAATTCAGCAATTTGGTAAGTTCACTCATAGATAAGAGGAATCATTGGGGAAATGTTTGCATACCAAAGTCTGTATGTAACCTTATAGACACCTTACAGTTTGATATCTTTAGATATTGGTGGGGTTTGTGTATTGCATATACCTTAAAAGAGAGAATACATCATGAATTCATGCCTGTTTTAAAAGATGTGAAGGATTTATGGTGGGGTTCCGTGTGTTGGTGGCATTCTGTCCCAGGATGGGTCCCCAGAGTGTCTTTGTTGTAGACCTTTAGGAGGTGCTGCTCATGTCCTTTTCAGCCATTGGGGGCTTCACAGAGCTCTTCCCTCCTGTTGAACTTCATGTTCCTGGTACCCAGTGGTTGTTAACGAGCTTCTGGGGGAATGCAGAGCAGCTGTGTGCATCAGTGACATCGTGGTTTGCTACACGGGGGTAGCAGTGCTGTGCGTGCTCAGCGTTGCTCAGTTTTGTACTTTCCTCTTGTTTCTGGGTTTCTGGATACCAGCTTAGTGTGAAATTCTAGGAATAGGTCTCAGAATTCTCTGTTTTTAGTGAACACAACCTAAATCTATTTTTAGACTTTATTTATTTATGGAGAGAGGGGAAGATATTTACTTATAAAGAGAGGGAGGAAGAGAAGGGAAGAAGAGAAACATCAATGTGTGGTTGCCTTTTGCATGCCTCCAGCTGAGGACCTGGCCTGCAACCCAGGCATGTGCCCTGACTATGAATCGAACCTGTGACCCTTTGGTTTGCAGGCCAGCCCTCAAGATACTGAGCTGCACCAGCCAGGGCTGATTTTTTTTTTTTTTTTAATGTTGTTACAGGACGAACTCATAGATCAAACCAAGTTACTGCTCCCGAATATGTCTTTCTGATTTCTGAATTGGCAGGAGAACAAAGATTTGCATCTATTGTTGCTAAAAGACTTGAGAGTTTGGTGAGTATTTGAGTTATACAGACGGGCGTGGAGAATGGTATATGTTACCTCTCTTCTGTCCCTTGATTAGAGATGCTTTGTTTTGATAGGGGGCACTTACACATGGTGACAGAAGAGCAACAGAATCTAGAGATCTGAGCAGGTTCAACTTTGATAACAAGGTACATTTCAGATTCCAGTGTTTGTGAAACTTTGTCGGGACTGTTTCCAACTTATCACTGCCTTTTAGGGTTTTGCTATAAAATCATGGCTTCCCGTACACAGTAAGGTAGGGTGTCATGTATCAGTTGATACTTAGTGATCAACTTTGCAATATAATCACCTTACTCCTGTTGGAAGATAGGAGTATGATACATTCTTTTGAATGAATCAAGTCTGAGTTCCCAGAAGTTAAGTTGCTTATTTGGAATGTCTGCTGTCTGCAAAGGAGTAAATTAAGCACTAGGAAATACAAAATATGTATAAAGATTATTTAGTCCTACGTTTGTTTTTTAAGATCGTATTTATTATGTTTAGAGATGGGGGAAGGGAGAGAGGGAGAGAAACATCCATGTATGGTTGCCTTTCACCTGCCTCCAGCCACAGATCTGGCTGGAGACCTGGCTTGCAACCCGGTTATGTGCCCTGGCTGGGAATCAAACCAGTGACCTTTGGGTTCATAGGTGGGCACCTATCCAGTGAGCCACCAGCCAGGGCTAGTGCTGCTGTTCTTGAATCTTTTCTACAATAATGGTTTTTATAGTGTTCGGTGTTGGTCATGTGATGGAAGAGTACCCAAATTCTAAAACTGGTTTTGTTTTTGGTTTTCTTGCAGTATGGAAGAAATGCATTAGAAATTGTCATGAAATCCATTGTAAACCTTGATTCTCCTATGGTCTCACCTCCTCCAGACTATCCTGGAGAATTCTTTAAAGGTAACTTCAAAATAATCATGAAGAAAAGTAAATAATGAGGAAGGGCTAAAACTCGTTTGATCGTGCAATGTTGTTTTGGCTTTTTGTTTTCTTTGTACGTTTTGCACAAAGTTAAGAAATTAAAGGTTACTAGACAACTGTGCTGACGATTTGTCTCTCATCCAAGTTCTAACCAGGCCCGCCCCTGCTTAGCTTCCGAGATCAGACGAGATCAGGCGTGTTCAGTGACCATTTGTGATAAGCAGTAAATGTACTAAATTTCATTCAGATGCAGCATTTTTGCTCTTGATAGCATATTGCCCATTATTCCTAGATTAACAACAAAGTGGTTTTGTTAGATTAATTGCAAAATCAATTTTTTTTAGAGAGAAATGTCAATTTATTGTTTCACTTACTTATGCATTCATTGCTTGATTCTTGATTTCATGACTGGGAATTGAACCTGCAACCCTGGTCTGTAATGGACTGAGCTGCTTAGAGGTTTTTGTTTTGTGTTGTTTTTTGTTTTTGTATTACTACTATTATTTTCCATACAAATAACTGTAAACCTACATTTGCCCCACTCTTTACTGGTAATTTATGGGGATAAACTGCGTTCTCAGAAGGAGGCGTTTTCACAGCAGGGGCTTTGGCTGCACAGTGGTCATCCAGAGATGAGGCAGCTTCGAGGGTGCGGTGGGGTGCTAGCCGGTTAAGGATGTCACCCTTCCTCCTGTTGTTTGTAAGACACCAGGGGATTTTTAAGTGATAATTTATTGATTATGTCATTATAGTTGCCCTGATTTTTCCCCTCTGCTCCCCTCCACCCAGTATCCCCCACCCCCTCAGGTAATCTCCTCCCCCTTGTTCACATCCATGGGTCATGCATGTAAGTTCTTTGGCTGCTCCATTTCCTATACTGTAAGTCTGAGCGGGGGAGCCAGAATGCGGGTCTTTAAGAGGAACTGCTTGGGGCTCCAGCAGCTTCTTCCACTGACTCAATCCCTGCTGGCTTTTGCAGCCAGAAGCGGTGGGGACTTATCTTCCTGGCACTGGAACCCTGGTGTGGGGCTGGGACTCCTCACTCCTAAGATGTCCCTCCCGAATTTTTATGGGTGAGGGACTAGTCAGTTCTGTGTATTCACTCATCCTGCCAGTCTGGGTGGATGCGGTTACTTGAATTTTATAGTTGTCAGACTGCCATTCACCTTGATTTCTGACAGTTCTCAGGGCTGGTGGTTCCATATTTCAGTTGTAATTTTGATATGGTGGTTTCAGGAAGCAAGCCATGTCTTCCTGGGCTGCCATCTTGACTAGAAGTCTTATTTTTTAAAGTTTTGTAAACTGCCTTCTTGGTAACAATAACAATGCTGTTATACAAGTTGCTTTTATTGTTGTTGTTGTTGTTGTTTTATATTTTATTTGTTACTTTTAGAGAGAGGGGTAGGGATAGAGGCAGAGAGGGAGACAGCCATCCATGTATGGATGCCTTTCACCTGCCTCCAGCCACACACCTGGCTGGAGCTGGAGACCTGGTTTGCAACCTGGTTACGTGTCCTGGTTGGGAATCGAACCAGCGACCTTTGGGTTCACAGGCTGGCGCCTTATCCGTTGTGCCACCAGCCAGGGCCTTTTGGGGGAGCGGGGACATTACTTTGTCAGTACTGATAGGTAACATTTGGAAAGGAAGCATGATTCCTCATTTATGCAAATGTTTAAGGTGGTATTCTGCTACATGTTCAAAATTGTGTAAATTTTGTGGGTGACAACTGTGTAACCAGAGATCTCCACTGCCAAAAATTGCAGTTGGGAAGATCGGGTATTTTAAGGAAATAACAGAATATGGTGCGAGGCCTGAGTAAATAAGATTTCTGAGTGCCTGAAGACCTTTGGGGCCTGTAAATTCCATCTAGTTCAGCAAATAAGAGCTGTGGAAGGTATATAGCTTACCTTGTTCTCTTTTTAAAGATTGTGTTTATTTTTTTAGAGGGGAAGAGAGGGAGAAAGGGAGAGAAACATGGATGTGCAAGACAAACATCCATCTGCAGCCTCTTGCCTGCCTCCTGCTGGGGGCCTGGTGGGCAGTGACAGCTGAGAGCTTTGGTCCGCTGGCCACACCTGCCCGTGCCAGGCTGTCTCAGCGCTAGACCTAGATGAGTTTGATTAGGCAGGGAACAGCCCAGTTTGGCCAGCAGGTGTTTCATAAATGTATTTTCTTCCAGATGTTCGACAGGGCCTGATAGGAGTTGGCCTGATAAATGTAGAAGATCGCTCAGGAATTCTTACTCTAGACAAAGGTAACGCTGTTGGTCTTGCATGTGCAAGTAGCTGTTGAGATGAAGCTGTTCTGCTACGTTCCCCTTGTCCGCTTGAAGGAGAAGCTTCGCAGGGCAAGTTCTCAGTCCCAGTGCTGAGTGCGCGCCCCGTGCCCTAGGGCTTCTGTCCGGTGTTTGGTTTTCGGCAGCGGTTAAACTGAGTTAGCCGCCGCTCTCCTCCCAGGTTGCATGGATGGTCAGCTGTGGAAGTGTTGTATTTTTATTTAAGATTTTGTTTGTTTTATTTTTAGAGATAGGGAGGGAGAGAGACCCACGTGAGAGAGGAGCATCCTTTGGGTCCTCCCTCGTCCCCTGCCGAGGGAACCGGCCCACTGTGCGGGCACAGGCCCTGCCTACGCGGCAAACCTCCAGCCTTTGGCTTTGCGAGATGACACCCAATCCCCTGAGCGATAATGGTCAGGGCAGCTGTGAATTTTTTAAAAATACCGAAGTCAGGGCTAGAGCTCAGATAGGGTGACCTTCCAAAGCTCCAAGGCATTCTAAGTGCAGCCAGACCAGAGTTTCCCCGACTCTCAACGCACCGAGCACAGCTGGTGAGGGCCCCGCATCGGGAGCGCCACCTCCTGTCAGGGTGCGAGCGTGTTTCCGGGAGCGCAGTCGGGAACGCAGGAGTTCAGTTTCTCAGTCACCTTTTCAGAACGTCCTCTGGGCCTTCTAGCCACTGGCGTGGGACAGCTCCGGGAATAGCGCTGCGCAGGGCAGCGGGGGAGGCCTGGAGCTGGGCTTCCTGAGCAGTTTCACCACCGCTTGTGCCTGTGCACTCACTCACACGGTCTTGTCGCTGCAGATTACAACAACATCGGGAAGTTCTTGAACAGAATTTTGGGCATGGAGGTGCATCAGCAGAATGCGTTGTTTCAGTATTTTGCGGACACACTTACCGCAGTTGTTCAGAACGCCAAAAAGAATGGGAGATACGACATGGGAATCTTAGGTAAGTGGAGAGCTCTTTCAGCATCACACGTATTCTGTTCAGGTGTTCTTTTTACATTGACGTGTTGCTTTTTCTTGTTCCAAGATCTTGGTTCTGGAGACGAGAAAGTGAGGAAAAGTGATGTTAAGAAGTTTCTGACTCCGGGGTATTCGACCTCTGGTCACGTGGAGTTGTACACAGTAAGTCTGGACGTCCTCCAGCCTCACGCCTGCTGTCCTCTGGGAAGGCACGCGTGGAACGGGGTCGAATGTCAATGTTACTGTTTCCTTTCTAGATTAGTGTTGAGAGGGGCATGTCCTGGGAGGAAGCGACCAAGATTTGGGCTGAGCTGACAGGACCAGATGATGGCTTTTACTTGTCCCTGCAGGTAGGATGTGGGTCCTTCTCCTGGGAATTGTCCAGATGTGCGTGTTCCTTGCCAACACTGGGTGCTCACCTTGCTCTGTGCTGATTTCCAGTTGTATTTAGCTTTCTGTGGTTGGAAAATACATCACTCATTGTGGCTTTTCCATACATTGTGCCCATTTTCATTTACAATATTTGAGGGATGTTGTTAGGTGCAGTTTTTTTGTTTGTTTTCTAAGATTTTACTTTTAGAGAGAGGGGAAGGGATAAAGGGAGAGAGACATCCGTGTGTGGTTGCCTTTCACCTGCCTCCAGCTACGGACCTGGCTGGAGACCTGGCTTGCAACCTGGTTATGTGCCCCGGCTGGGAATTGAACCAGAGACCTTAGGGTTCGCAGGCCGGCACCTTATCCACTAAGCCACCAGCCAGGGCAAGACTATGGAATTTTTGTGTCGTTTTACAGATCTTACTCTCCAGGGAACCCAGACTGATCAAATCTTGTGGGTTCCATAGCACAATATTCCTGAAAAGAAACTTTTTTTAAAAAATCATCTTTTTTTGCATATTTTCCCATTCACTCACCTTAAAAAATAGTTGTATCTTTTATGCATTGTCAGCACTACGTAATTGGCAATTACGTAGTATGCTCTTCTTTTAGTCTTTATTTATAATCTGAGTTCTACAGGTAATTAACTTGGGTGTAATGCTCCCTCCCTGGTCCTTTGGTGACTGTCTGGTCATCTGGTTTGTTGAAGCCCACCCTATAGTCGGTCTTTGAGGAAAGATGGACCCATGATCACACACGCTGCTGGCTGGATGGGTCTCCGGGGCGGGTGGGGGGCCTCTTTTCTCCTTTCTTGTTCCCTTTGGATTCCTCTTCCATGTTGCACTTGGGTTGATAGAAGGTCACTGTCAAGTTTGAGGGTGTTCTCATTTTTCTTGTCCTTTTTCATTTGGTTTTTGTGTGTTTAGAGGGGCTTGGTCTACATGCCCAAAATGTTGTCTTTTAAAGCTCTGTGATTTTATTAGAGCATGCACTACTATTGGTCGTTCTTGGTCAGTATTGTCAGGCACATTGTGACATGCCCTTTTAATACTTGGTTTGAAGTCTTTTTTTTTTTTTTTTTTTTTTTTTAAGATTTATTATTTTTGGAGAGAGGGGAAGGGAGGGAGGCAGAGAGGGAGAGAAACACCCATGTATGGTTGCTTTTCACCTGCCTCCAGCCATGGACCTGGCTGGAGACCTGGCTTGCAACCTGGTTATGTGCCCTGGCTGGGAATTGAACCAGCGACCTTTGGGTTCGCAGGCTGGTGCCTTATCCACTGTGCCACCAGCCAGGGCTTAAATCTTTTTATTTCAGAAAGTTTTCTGAATTATTTTTATTTGCATGGCTCTTAGTATTCTATTTTCTTAAATTTCTCCTTTATTGGGACCTTTTTCAATCCGTACATTGGATCTTTGACTGTTTCTAATTTCTATTTTCTCTTTATTTCTTTTTTCATATTTCATCTTTTTTAACAGTTTTATTGATGTAATTTATATACCATGCAATTTGTCTACTTAGGTGTATAATTATATGATTTTTAGTATATTAAGTTGTTAATTGTTTTAAATTGTAATAAGAGTACTTAACAAAATTTGTCACTTTAGCCATGTGTAAATGGCATTAATTACATTCAGTGTTGTACAACCTCACCACTATTTCCACAACTTTTTCATCATCCCATTAACAGAATACAGCTGTTAAACAGTAACTCCTGCTCCCCGTCCCGTGGCCCCAGCATTCTCCTCCACCTTGTGTCTCCTTGAACTTGCCCAAGGAGAATCGTCACTGTTTGGTCTCTCTTGTCTCCTTCCACTCAGCATCTTGCTTTCATGGTTCATCTGTGCTGTCTCCTGTGTGAGAGCTCCTTTTTTTGTGACTGAATCATATTCCAGGGTGTAGACAGATGACTCCTTTAGCAGTTAATTGTAAATATTATGGAGTGCCCGCAACCCAGACACATGCCTGACCTGGAATTGAACTGGTGACCTTCCTCTTTGTAGGCCATGGCCCAGTGCACTGAGCCACATCGACCAGGGCCAGAATCACTGTTTCTGAGGTTATGTTTATTGTAACTTATAGGGGAGTAATATTTTATTATGAAAAGTTTAGACAAATAGTAGAGGTCAAAGATTTTTTTTTTTGTTTTTTTTGTTTTTTTGTTGAAGGCCCTTTGTGCCCACAATCTTGTCTCCTGCCCCACGGGTTACTGAGGCTCTTTGGGCTGCGGGTCAGGCAGGTGGACCCGGATGCTGGTAAAGGCTCTGTGGAACCATTTTCTAGCAAACGCCAGGGCCTCGGCCGTTGCCCTCAGCCTCCCTCCGAGTTGAGGTCCAGCATCCTCATGGTCACGTGGCTGTTGTCACCCACCTGGCTCCGTGTTTCCTTCCAGCTTGGCCTTGGTGCTGCAGTGTTTGCTGCGAGGAAGGTACCAGAAACCAGCATGTCTTGAAGAGTTTTCATGTTTTCTCACTTTTTTACTAGATAAGAAACAACAAGAAAACTGCCATCCTAGTTAAAGAAGTGAACCCAAAGAAGAAGCTCTTCTTAGTTTATAGACCAAACACTGGGAAACAGCTCAAGTTAGAAATTCATGCTGACCTGAAGAAGAAATACAAGAAGGTATTTGATCATTTGTATGCCAGCTACTTATAAATTCTTAGAATAACGTTGAAACTACGTTAGAAGATCTTTGTTTTTATGTAAAAATTATCTCATTAATTTTTTCTTTTTGATTACTAGAAAGTTATTTTCATGCAAGTTTTTTTGTCAAGGTTTATTCTGTTCCCATCCCAGTTTAAATGTCACCTGCTCTTAAGATGTCTGTAAGGTGATTTATTTGAAACAGTTTGTGTTGTCAGGAAAAAAAGTTTTAAGTAAAATTAAAGTATAAGTAAATTTAAAGTATTTAAATTTTTTTTTTTTTATGATTGTATTCATTATTTTTAGAGAGAAGGGCAGGGAGGGAGAACGAAAGGGAGAGAAAGATGGATATGGGACAGAAACATCAATGTGTGGTTGCCTCTTGCCCACCCCCAACTGGGGACCTGGCCCTCAGCCAGGCCTGTGTCCTGACCAGCAGTTGAACTGGTGACCTGTTGGTCTACAGGCCAGTACTCAGTCCACTGAGCCCCGCCAGCCAGGGCTAGAGGTTTCCAAATAAAGGACATACGTGCAAGACTGAGATCCTCCCCGCAGCCCCCAGCTCTTGATTTTGTTACGAACGGTGATGGTCCCTAGATGTTTTTTCTAACATTACTACTAGTTACCGTTTAATTATTGGCGTTACCTTCTACTACGGTTCTCTTAGGCATTGTCGCTTGGAAGCAGTTGTGATTTAATTCTCATGGCAGAACTCGATATGTGGTCCTCAAATGCTACAGTCGGGGCAAGGGCCAGGCTTTCTCTGTCTGTGTGGAGGTGGTTGGAAGCTGGCTTCCCAGCCCCCATGGTGGCCCGTTGTGGGAAACCATCGTTTCAGTGGCACTTCTGTCTCCCTTTCACAGGTCTCCTCGGATGATGCCTTGGCTCACTGGTTAGACCAGTACAACTCGTCTGCAGACACATGCACTCATGCTTACTGGTTAGTGTTTCTAAAATGTCTTTGAGATTCAATGAGACGTGCCTTTATTCTGTAGTGCCTGGTCCCTGAGGGCACCGGACCATAGCACCCTCATTTTGCGTGGCTTCTCCAGGCTGCAGTCCTCACGTGTGGGCCACATGATGTAGGTTTTCCCCCTCTTGGCCCCGGGCTTTGGCGCCTCAGCCAGCTTGGGCGGGGCAGGGGTGTCCTCAGTGTCGAGACTGGCCCTTCCTGCCTTCTCCCCACCCTGGTTGTCTTCTGTTTCTTATTTCCTCCCTCTTTTTTCAATGCATCCCTAATGTCTTGGATCAGTTCATTCTGAAGGCTAGGGAGCTTGGTGAAGATCCCCCAGACTCGCGAGTAGCTACCAGGACCAGAAAGCTGGGCGGCTGCGTCCCGGCAGGTCCTGCTGTGCTGCGCCCCAAACGGCGCTGTTCACAGTCTCGCCCTCAGAGTGTCGCCTCAGGGCTGGTGGAGGGTGTTATACTGCTCTGCGGGTCTTCGTGCTGTGACTCTTTCTGGTCTGTCAACCCATTAATGGGGTAGCTGGCCCATGTTATGAAAAGGACTTTGAGATAAATTTTTATATTTTTTATTTTATCATGCACAAGGGGATTAATTGCTCTGTGGGCAGCGTTTTTGTTTTGTAATTAATACTGTTAGAAATTAGTAAAGCTTTAGAAGAGAATATTTTTAAAATAAACTACAAAAACCCTCTTTAAAACATTGTTTTGAGTTTATACATATGCTTTTGTGTTTGATGAAGCTTTCCCCACTTATCTGAAATACTACAGGAATAAGTAGCACGGGTTTTTGTTTTTTTTTGGTTAAGATTTTGTTTAGAGGGGAAGGGAGGGAGAAAATGGGCGAGAAGCACCAATGTACAAGAGAAACGTTGTTCTGTCCTCTCATACATTTGCCCCGGGCAGGGATCGAACCTGAAACCCAGGCACACGCCCTGACCAGGAATCGAACCAGGCAACTTTGGTTTGTAGGGCGACCTCAACAGACTGAGAGGGACCAGTTATTTAAACTGTTGTATAAAATAAGGTTATTTTATAAGCTAACGTTTATATGTTTAGTAATATCCACGTTAAACTAGTGGAATAAAAATGAGAAACATTTAAATGGATGTAAGAATCAGTAAATCAGCCATTTTATAAGGATTCAGATCCCAGAAATCACAGATTTTACAAATCGCTAACGATAGCTTACATTGGAAAAGGTAATTCAGCATGTCATCTGAGAAATTGTCGTCGTTGGCAGGTGGTGGTAGGGCAGTTTCCACTTGCAACTTGGGTAGACCTCGCAAACTCTGCTGTATGCGTGCATGCGTGGGTATATGTCAATGTTCCCCTCTTCCCCCATTTCTTCTAGGCGAGGCAATTGCAAAAAAGCAAGTTTGGGACTAGTTTGTGAAATAGGTCTTCGTTGCCGCACGTATTACGTGTTATGTGGCTCAGTGCTGAGCGTCTGGACAAAAGTGGAAGGTGTTCTGGCATCTGTCAGTGGCACAAATGTGAAAATGCAGATAGTTCGGCTGAGAACAGAGGATGGACAGCGGATTGTAGGTAAGTGTAAGGTGGTTTTCTCCTTTTAAATATTTGAATTTTTAAAACTTCATTGATTTGTGGGGGCAGGCAGAGAGGCACACAGCTGAGTGATCCCACTTCCTGGTGCATTCATCAGTCCATCTTCTTCATGCCCTGACCAGGCATCAACCCACAGTCTTGACGTACCAGGACAGTACTAACCAACTGGGCTTACCTGGCCAGGGCCCAGTTTTTTCTTAGGTTGCTTTTTACATTTTAGAATCTTAGCATATCCTCAGTAGAGCTTGTTTTTTTATGGTCTTAGTATGTTGAACAGAAGTTAAGCCTGTGAATGGACATTGCTGGTTAAAGCCTCGGGGTCTTTTATTTTACGCTGCCCTTGCCCAGGGTGGTGTGACATGCCCCGTGTTCCCATGAGGGAGCCCGATCGAGACTGTGGAACTCAGAGCCACTGCCCAGAGGACAGGCGGGGCCCTGCAGGGATAGAGCCTTGCTGTTCCCACCTCGCGGTTGGCCCTGGGCTGCCCGGGGTCCCCCCAGTGCTGGCGGCCCCCACTATGTTGTCTGTGCACTTGGAGCAGCGTCCTGTGTCACCGATTGCTGGCGGCAGCCTGTGGCCAGAGTCAAGTCTTGTGAACTTTTTCTTTGATCCTCAAGTAGTTTTAGTTGCAAGTTTACATTCCATTTAGAATCTAGTATTTAAAATTCAAAAACCTGGATTTTTATCTTCTTTAAAAAACAAAAAATCCCTGCAGACAGCAGCTTCTCTAGAACACGAAGGCCGCCCCATTCCCCACTAGGAGGGTTTCGGGCCCCTCACCCAGGGTGTGCGCCGCCCGGCCAGCTCGCAGCTGCTGGCCCCAGTCAGGCCTGCGTGGGCAGCGCAGCACTGTTGTCTGCCGTGCGTGAGGTCCTGCCAGAGCAGGGCCGTTGGCACACGTGCCAGTGCTGCCGGACACACACGACAGGAGGGTGACAGGAGGGTGTGGCCGACCTGCTCCTCCACCCGGAGGAGGGCGGGACCGGGAGACACGCCACGCTCAGGTGTTGGGGACGGGGAACACTGCGAGGGCCCGGTTCCTTCTGAAGGAGCCCCTGGCCGTTGGTGCTTGTTTAGGTTTTGTGTGCAGCTCGTGTGTGACACTTGACATGACGCCTCATTTGGAGTTTGCTGTGCGGTGTACAACACCGTCTGGCTTCTGGTGCAGCCTTTAAGAGCCCCTGTTTCTGATGGCAGGTTTGATCATCCCTGCAAATTGCGTGGCTCCTCTGGTCAACCTCCTGTCGACCTCAGACCAGTCCCAGCAGCTGGCTGTGCAGCAGAAGCAGTTGTGGCAGCAGCGCCACCCGCAGAGCATCGCCAGCCTGAGCGGCACCTAGGACGCCGGTGGCCGCAGCGTGGCCGCAGCGCTGGTGAAGCATCGTCGGCGTAAAAATCAGGGACAGTTTCCAAAGAATTATAGTTTTTTTCAGTTGTGCTCTCTAGTTAATTTTTTGGGGAATAAGGACAAACCTGGAATATTTAGCAAAACTGAAACCCCTGGTGCCGATGATGGTACGGACGTCCTTCCTCCCGCTCGGCCCGCGGTCCTTCCCATGGCTCCTGCTGCAGGCGAGCGGGGGGGTGGTACCCGTGCGTGTGTCCGTCTGTCTGTGAGTTTGTTCATGGCTGCAAACCACAGCTGGTTTGAAAATGCTTGGAACTTCCCAAACTGGCTTTACTTAATGTTCCACAGTGCTCAGGGTTAACGCGGGACATCCCTGCCGTGGCGGGGAGTTACCCCGGGTGCATGTGTTTGGGTCTATAAATAGAGAAAATATATATTGGTTTCTTCTTCCAACCTATTAAACACTAGGTCTATTAAAGCATGAAACGAAAGGTTGCACATCACACATTCAGGTTTTTCCTAGTTTCTGTTCTGACCGTGCATGTCTTCAGAAGCATGCGTGAACAGCTCACCAGAGGTCACGTGGCGGCGAGAAGCGTGTGTAGGTGTTCGCATCGGTCGTTGCATTTTTATAATGTTCGTACCTGGGGTTGCCTCTGACCCTGGGGCCCCGTCCCCACCCCATTCTCCCTGCCCCAGGTGTCTTGGTAAAGTGATAAGTACAAACCTTTTTTTTTTTTTGGTGATAAAACTCTTGAAACTTAATTTTAATGTAGTAATAGTATTCCTAAAGAGTGCTGCAAAAATGGCTACAAGCCAGCTTTTCTCAAGATGACATTTTCCTTAACTTAAGATAGTTTTAGAAAGAACAACAACTCGGCTTCCATCTTGCAAACCATCCTTTTTTTCCTCTTTTCCTCTAATTTCAGTTTTGTTATCCTAATTTGTTGGTCTCCCACGGACGGGAGCCTGTGCGTGCGTTGGCAGTAGCCGGAGGGGAGACGGTGAGGCTCCTGCTGTGTTTCTCGGGCCTCTCGCTGCCCAGCAACTTGAACGTTGTTTCACGTGTTGTAAGACTTTGTAGAATTTATCTCAAGCTGTTAAAAATGGTCATGTACAAATGTGAATAGACACTTATCTATAATATGGGTAAGTTTTGTTTCGCCTATAATAGATGTTTTATAAAAAATGAGTGAGGGGACAATTGGTCTTTTTGTTTCCTTTTTTCCTTTCCATTTTCTTTCTTTTTTTTTGCACAGGTTGCACTATTGACAAATTGAGATTGTATAAACCTGGTCAACAGCTGCAAGATACCGGTCTTGTAGACGTCAAATAAAAAGTTGTTATACTAACCCGAAGTGGACTCTTGTTTAGGCCCCTCCCCCGTCCAGAAACGGCCTGGCGGGGCTTCTGCAGGACCCGCTGTGGCTCAGCACTCGGGTGTCAAACCCCCCTCGGAATTGAGGTGGTGCTGATGGGGGCGAACTGATAGCACCTTCCCATGTTTCTCCCGGCGACTTGTTTCCGCGTGTTCCGTTCTGGCTTCCCTCTGAGCCCGGCGAGGTGGGTGCAAGGTGAAGGGAAGCCGGCTTTGGTGCGTGTGTTTCCTTCGGCCTGAGTTAGGTTAGTCCAGGTTGGTTGTGTTAGGTTTGCCGTAGGTTTCTTTCTTTGGATTTATTTATTCCTGACGCCTGAAAGAACAGATTGAGAATGATTGGTTTGGTGTGGTTTAGCCCAGTGGATGCAACCTTTTATCTTTAGCTTTTACAGCTCAGGCAGGGATCCTAGGAATGTCAACCAGTGTCCCTTGTGAGGGCCACTAGACCCATTGGATAGCCAAGAGCAGAACTGTCCCACCTGCAGTAGAACTTCCTAGGTCTTCTCCTTCTAAACCAGTTGCCCCATCAGCTCCCCTGGGCACGCGGAGGTGCAGTGGAGCTGGGGCGGGGGAGATGGGAGGAAGGCCACCTTTCAGGGGCTTTGGGCCTAGCGTCCCTTTTCTGTGGGGGCGGGTGATGGTGGTTCCTGGACAGCGGCCGTCCGTCCGTCCGTGTGAGGATTCTTGAGCCTGACATGAGCGGACCCCTGCGGTTCACGATGCATTGTTTGCTCTGGAGCAGCTGCCTGATGCACAGGCCCATGTGTGTGCATTGTTCTTGGTACAACAGCTTGGTTGGGCTCTTGAAAACTAAGATCCAGAAATAAGGCCTCTGAACACTCAAATAAACCTCAGGCGGCAACCAGTGTATAAATGCCAGGCGGGGCTGAAGGGAATCCCTGCCCTGCGTGGGGTGCCGTTTCCAGGGGCACCCAGGGCTTGCCGCCCATTCCCTCCCTGGAGGCGCGCACGTGACCTTCACATTGTATCCTTAACCAAGTCAGCAAGTTCAGGGTGGCCAGCGTTCACGGTCCTGCTCAGTCAGAAACCAGGTCTCAACACCAGCTCGCTGGCATGCGGCGGGTCCCCAGCGCCGGGGCCTACGCCTGGTCTCAGCGCCCGGCCTGTCGGGCCCCACCAGAGTCCCTCTGGCCTCCGCAACGCCTTCCCTCACTTTTTAGCAATAGGACCCTGAGCACAAAGATGACAGTGTAAATCCCGTTGGCGTTTTCAGGGTTTACAGCATCGATGGTACTGAAAACCACATCCCGAGTCCAGAGCTGCTCAGATGGTGCCTCGGAGAATTAGTGTCCCTGAGCGTAGCAGCCCCCGGACTGCAAGGTCTCTTTCTGCAGGTTAGTGGGGTTATCCCGACAGGTGCCAGGGAGCGAATTCATGCAAGTATTAACAACGTACTTATTTAAATGCAACTTGATCCAGAAAGTAAACATCTTCAGCAGTTTTCTCTCCTTTGCTGCTGTTGCAGACACCCTCTTCCGTGTCTTTCCTTCACACCGTGTGCTAGTCAGCAAGGCCCTGCATCCAAAGCGAGGCAGTAGTGCGTGTGCGCACGTATGTGTTCACCGCTTCAGAAAACTGTTGAGCTGCAGCAGTAAACCTTTTTCGTTTGATTTGGCTCATCTGTGGAGGGGTAGAAGGTCTGGACTACCAGGTCCAGGGACATGTACCGTTTGAGAGACAGGGTTTCTGGCTGGAGCCCTGGGGACCCCTTTGCTAATGGCTCGGAGCAGCCGGTGGAGGGCTGTGCCCAGGCAGCCCCCACCCTCCTCCCCGGTCCCAGGTTGGCAAGGAGGGGAGAAAGAGCTAGATTAAAAATGATACGTGATCAGGAGGAAGGTCCCCATCTAAAGACTCCTCAACGCACCTGGGTGATTGACCCCTGATAGTTTCCAAGAGTGGTGCTGCAGGAGAGCCGCCGTGAGCCGGGGTCCAGTCACGAGTGTGAGTGTGGTCAGTTCAGGCTTCCTGCTGACACGGCAGGCGCTGCCCTCCCTGTGTGCGGTGTCCCCACTGCCCACACCTGTGCGCACACACCGGGCCACCCGTGCACAGAAACTGCCCACGGGAGCTTCTCATTGGCTGCTGACATCTGACACACACACAGTGTCTCGTAAGGGCATGTAGGTCAGGGAGTCACATCTGTGTACCTGCACCTCAAGGTGGCCAGTCATTTCTGAGTCCCAAACCCACCTTCTCATTTTATGCTGTACTTGTGTATGTACATAAATATGTATATAGAGACATGTTGAGTTTTCTGGAATTCTCAGTGTAAATATTTCTTGTAAATTGGAATGCCCCTACCACCTGGCGTTCCCTTTCCCTTCCTCCCTTCAGGCCTATTTATTCTTTACTTGACTTCTCATACGGGACAGCCTATACTTTTTTTCCCCCAATGTTAGAAAAGTACGAAAGCTTGTCGTCACGTTCATTCACATACTTTAGAATTCAGTTTCGTGTGTTTGCTTTGAATTCCAATATGTATTTTGTGTTGATGTTTTTCAACCTGCTCGATTGTGTCTGCAGTTTTACTACAGGATTTTACTGTGTGCAATGCCTTGTATGGGGGGTGCTTGAGTGCAATTTCCGATGCTGTCACGCGTGACTAGTTGCGCCCGGTTACGTTGCTCCCTGGAAGCCCTGGTGAGCCTGGTGTTTCGCCCAGGACGTCCTTCCAGCTCCTCTGCACTTCTCCGGCGGGTTTAGTTCCGTGGTTAACCCGCTTGTTCCCAGCCTTGCAGTTGGTCAGGCCTGCGCAGAACCCCTCGCCTGCGGCTCTCCAGCTGGGAGGGACCTCTTGCAGCTCTGAACCGAGGTTTGTGTCCTGCTGCCGCCAAGTTTCTCCAAGACGTCGGGCCTGTTCTTTGCACCCGCCAGTGGTCATCACAAGTGCACTTGGCCGTGAGCCGGGGAACCTGCCCCTGCTCTGTCCTGTTGAGAGATCGATAGTGCACCTGAAGGGACAGTTGTCTTCCCAAAGAGAGCACCCGCACTGTGGCGGCCTCAGCACCCGGTGGACTCCGTGCTGAGGGTGCAGCTGGCGTCACCCTCGTTGTGCCAGTGACTTGCTCCTGACCGAGCTGGCCACGCACCCTGGCAGGGTGGGGTAGTTCCTGAGAGGCAAACCCGGGGCTCTTACTTCAGAGATTCCGCACCTGGAGGCAGCTTCCCTCTGTGACTTCCAGGGAAGATTGCTAGGACCACGTCTTGGGCCTTTTGGTCGTGAACACACTTCATCTGTTAATTCCTGTTGAAAATCCCCGGGTTGTCTGCATTCGGCTAAGTCTTGGGAGGCTAGCGGGGCAGAGTGGGGCCTGGCAGAGGCCCTGGCGGGAACCCCCTTCAGCCATCCGCCAGCGGCAGCGGTGTCCTCCACAGTGATGTGGCAGGGCGTGGGGAGTGGAGACTGTCCCCTGAGTGTAGCCAACGAGGGACAGGCCTGCGGGGGTCCAGGGCTGAAGGTCACAGCCACTGTTCCGCCCACCCCGCTGTGACGGCATTGCTGCGCGGGGGCGGGACTGGCAGTCCAGTCTTCCTTCCCACCCCCATGGGGAGGGGCTGGGGGGCAGAGAGTTTGTTCCCTACTCAGCACGTTGACGTATCGCCACCATCAGACAAAAAACCGTCCTGTCCCCGTGTTTATGCTGAATTTGCAAACTACTGATCCTAAGTTTTTCAATAACCACTTGTATCTGCCATCAACCTTGAGAGGTGGGAAGAGGTACGCGTCTCTGCAATAAAACTCCTGACAGGTTCTACCTCTGTTGAGCGAAGGGGACTTTGACCCGTGGGCCTGGACCCTCCTCCTCTGCCGACCTGACGTGGTGCCCGCGGTGGAGTCCAAAGACATTCTGAAACAAAGGTGGATGTGAACCCTTGGGGGTTTTTGATTTCCTTCTCTTTTTTTAAGACTACCCTGTGATACTGCTGTCAGTTTCAATGTCTGTCCGTCCGTCGGTATGTGAAGGGGCCTCGCTGTCCTGATGCTGCCCTACTGTGCCCGCTGCCCGTGGCCACCGGGACCCAGGGTCCCGCAGCGCCTGGTCCCCATCAGCGCTGGCAGGCTGCCCCCGGCGGGGTCGCCCTCACAGGGGAAGCGATCAACCATGAAACGTCACAAATCCTGTTTCTTCGTCGTCGTGGTTTTTCGTTTTTGTTTTGTTTTTGTAAGATTCTTAAATAAATTAAACTGGCTAATACGGTTCTTTTCTCTCTGTGTCTCCTGTGTCCGGGGTCTGAGCTGTGTCCGTGCCAGCACGCTCACCAGAGCGGCCTTCAGGTGGCCTCGTCCAGCAGGCGACCGTAGAAGGCTCCTGGGGCCCGGGGAGACTGAGCCCAGCACACGGTAGATCAGACACAGCACGGTGGACCCGGGCTGGTCCCCAGCCCAAGGAATGGAGGTTCGGGCACCGGCCACCACGAAAGCCACACTCGTGAGGCGCGTGCTGGTGTCAGAAGAAAGAGGCTGTTCAGGTGCCACCCAACCTGGGGGGAAGGGTGGGCTCTGATCCCAAAGACCATCTCCTCAGCCAAACCCAAACAAAGGCCAGTGAGTGTCCAAAGCTCGGCTCCTGGGTGAAGCCCAGTCCTCAGGAGCCCACAGGCAGGTCTAAGCAGCCCTAGTGCCCACCGGGGGCCCGTCCCTGGCTGCCGGTCCCCTCAGGCTCCCAGCAGGGTGCTCCCGGGACGAAGCGTGTGAAGGCACTGGTGAGCGTGTCACCAGGTGGGCCAGGAACCAGACTGGCCCGTGACCGGCTGAGCCCCTGCCTGCCTGCCTGCTGCCCCTGCGTCCGGGACTCTGTTCACACCAGGTGTCCTTCCTGAGAAACGCCACCCACGGGACACCCGCGAGTGTTGGGGGACTTGGGGCATCTCCGTTGCAATCCACGCCTGGGGTTGAGCAGCGGGCGGGCCTGTGACTTGAAGAGCTGAGCTCTGCTGATGAGGGAACAAAGCGGACAAACTGGCAGGGAACAGGGAGTGCGCCAGTGACGCCTTCCCCACGCCTTCCCGTAGTCCTCAGCCTGCCCGTTCTCACGCGAAATTTTGCTCGTAGACGGGGAAAGGCCTCGGTTTCTAATTCCTGTGCTGTCGGTTCCTGTACTGATTGAGCAAGTGTTTAGTAAGCAACGCTCTGTCTCTCGTCGGAATGATGGGAGTGATTGGTCATGGGTGGCAGTTCCAGTGTCACAGTAAACAAGTGGCCCTGGAAGAAGCTGGTAGGAGTTGGGGAGGCCGGAGACTGGGGCCCAGGACTCCGCGACCCTGGGGTGGCCGGAGGAGGGCGGCAGGTTTATGCTGATGCTGAGCTCCAGGCTCGGACGGAGAAGGGGGGTTGGCCCGGAAGCCCGGTCAGCTCCTCACAGGGGCCTCGGAATGGATGGGGGCAGGACACCGGGCAGAGGGCAGGGGTTAGGGACTAGATGCCTTTGCTGAGTGTGAGTCCCTTCACGGTCACAGGTGAGGTGACAGGCACAGAGCTGAGGGGGCCCACGGGCGGTGGGGCCCATGCCGCCCCCCTGGTGTTCCCGGCCAGACAGGGCTGCTCCCCGTAGACGTGGAGAAAGGCAGTGGGAGGCAGGAGGGAGGACGCGTTTCATTTTTCTACTGTTGGCAATATGGCTTGTTTGCGAGTCTCTTCAGGGTTTGAAACGCTCCAGCAAACCCTTCTCTTCGTAGCCTGCAACACTTAAGGGAATTTAATCACATTTGTCAATGGTGTTAACAGCTCGGGGGCAGTTCATCTCGTCAAATACGACGACAATTGAGCATTAATTGAAGAACCAGTGAGGAGGGAGTGCTGTACATTTCAACTACAAATTGTACTCAACTGTGTGTCCGGTTGGACTCGGAGGTGACAAGGAAACTTGGCTACGAATGTGTCCCCTTAGCCCACAGCATTCACACGAATAAGAAAGGAGAGACCAGACTTACTGTGGGCCGACCGCACCCGGAGCTGCCCTGTTCCCCGTGGCCCTGACCTGGCTGCCCTTCAGGGTGGTTCTGCGTTCGTGCCCGCCCTCCACCTGGCCACGTGTCCCCCTTCCCCGCACTTACTGACATCGGGGCCCGCCATCTGTGGAGGGCGGGGGCTGTCCCGTGTCCAGGAAGGTGTTCTCCAGCATCCCAGCCCCCATCCACCAGGTACCGGTAGGGACACGCTCTGCCTCCCCCAGCGGTGACAGCCCAGCCTGCCCAGACATTGCCAGCCATCCTCCGAGGGGCAGAACTGCCCAGGTCGAGGAACACTGGCCTAGGCGACGGGGGCACCTGGTGTGGGTGTTCTCCGTGCGTGTGCGACAGAGCATGAGGCCCGGGGACACGGGGGCACCGCCCTCGGATAGGCAACGGCAAGTGGGAATTGGCTGGGGGTTGGAGTGTGTACAATTTCCATAAGTATGAATATTTATCAGCTAGTCATTTGGGAGCAGGATGTAAAGAAGCCATCTGTGGAGGCCTTTACGGAGGGAAAGGGGGGCTAAAAAAATTGCAAAATGCTTATTTTTAGAGTCCAAGTCTCGGCCAGTTGGCTTTGTCCCCTGACAGCCGCCTACTCTGGGCGTCAAGTGCACGGGTGGCTTAGGAGGCGCAGGTGCCAGCACTGCCATTGCCAAGTCATGGCCGTTACGAATCACCAGCATCGGCCCCGGCCGGTGTGGCTCCGTGGCCTGAGCCCCGGCCTGCGAACCAAAGGGTCCCCGGTTCCGTTCCCAGTCAGGGCACGTGCCGGGGTGCAGGTCACGTCCCAGCTGGGGGCGTGCGAGGGGCAACCAGCCGGCATCTCTCCCTCTCTGCCCCCTTTCCCCTCTAAATAAATAAATACAATATTAAAAACTAATCACCAGCAACAGGTGTAGGCAAAGGCAGGCGGCCAGGTGGACGCTAAAGGAGTCTGGACTATTTAACGTTTACCTGTTTGGTGGCTGCTGGAAGAAGTAACCAGCAGCCCATGACAGAAGTCACCAGGCAGGTGACAAGGTCGAGTGTCTCCGCCTCGCTGCCCCCTCGGGGCCCCTGTACCTCTTTTCCAGGCGCTCCCTCGGCCTCCTTACTTGGCGAGCTTGAGAGACCGGAGTTTCAGTGTCACAAGAAATGCCCGCGCTACTGCTACGCGTACCTTCCCCAGGCAAGATTCATGCTCCCCGGGGTTCCCGTGGGAGCCCTTTCCGTCCTGCAGAAATGCCCGCCGGAATGAGCTATTAACCGTGGGCCGCCGGAGAAGTCAGCCGCATGGAGCTGCTGTCAAGGTGGGTTTTCGGTGCAGATGCTCGCCGGTTGGAGCAGGCAGGTGCCCCTGGGCCCCCCAGTTCCGGTCCTCGATCCGGCGGCTCCAGGCGCTCAACTCCTGCGTGACCGTGGGTTCCCACAGTGCGTGGTTGCCTGGGTGTGTTTCCTGTCCGAGGGATCGATGTGAAAATAGCCGTGTTATGTCTCCAAGTGTTCGGACGACCCGGTTCCGACGCCTGCCCTGCCCACGGGGAGTTAGGCCCGAAAGGGATTGGCCAATGCAATGTGGGCCCAAAGTCTGCCCAGCCCCATCATCTGGTTTTGAACGACCCTGCAAGCTGAAAATCATGTTCACTTTCTGACACGGCGTGAAAAAAATAACATCGAAGAATATTGTGTTCCACGTGAAAATCGCGTGCAGTTCAAATCTCGGTGTTCATCAATAAAGTTTTATTGGCACCCAGTCCTTGTAGGGATTGTCCAAGGCTGCCCCAAAGGACAGATGAGCACTGAAGAGGCAGCAGGGCCCGCAGAGCCTACTGCCCGGCCATTTCACAGGACACGTTTTGCTAGTTCCTGGTCAAAATGAAGGAGTAACGTGCAGAAGCAGCGGAAAAGTCATCAACCGGGGAGTCGACCCTCTGCAGCAAACTTTGCGTCACAGCTGTGACGTACCGCTTTCCTGCAGGGGGCACAGATGCCACGTTGGGGTCACTGACTGTGACGCTTACCCCGCAGGATGCCTGGGTGTCAGACTTGAGGGTCAGGCCATCTGCTTAGTGGTATCCAAACTTAGGGTCACAATTTCCCGTTAAAAAGTATAACATTCCAGCCCTGGCTGGTGGCTCAGTGGATAAGGTGCCGGCCTGCAAACCCAAAGGTCGCTGGTTCGATTCCCCAGCCAGGGCACATAACCAGGTTGCAAGCCACGTCTCCAGCCAGGTCCTTGGCTGGAGGCAAGTGAAAGGCAACCATACATTGATGTTTCTCTCCCTCTCTGCCTCTCTCCCTTTCTCTCTCTCTCTCTCTCTCTCTCTGGAAATAATAAAATCTTTATTAAAAAAAAAAAAAAAAAAGGTGTAACATTCCTGAGCATATCTTCACTTTTGTTTGCTAAGCTATTGGTAGGTTATATGTGCGCTACTGTGCTAACAGTACTGTGCTATCCAGGAAGTCCCGTAAATAGAACTCTGATATTCCCCCTCCTGTGAGTTACCCTTCTTACCACCTGGGGCAGGTGCACCGCCTTCGGAGCAGCCCCAGAATGGCATCCAGGGTCGGAAACCATGCCAAAGCCGTCCTGGGCTGGTGCATTTCATTACGGAAAATGGCACATTGTCGCCTGTCTGCCTAATTGGGATGTTAGAGTTTCAGGAATTCTGAGAGCCCCACCCCTCGAAGGTCCAGGGAGGTCACACAAGTCGCCTGAGACCTGAAGAGAGGTCCTCGGTGGGCCCAGAGCTAGTGTGCTGTCTCCTGAAGTTGTCCCAGGCTGAGCCCTTCCCCTGGGCCCTCCGTGTCCCACTCCTTCGCTCTTCGGCTCTGCTCCCTGGCCCTGGCAGGCTCCTCCAGGAAATGCTCATGACACTAATGAGGACCCATTCCAGATCATTCTTAAACCACTCCTTAGACTGGTGGCTCAGGCTCAGTGGGCTGGAGTGTTGTTCCGTACATAGAAAGGTGGTAGGTTCGAATCCTGGTCAGGGCCCATCGGACAGATAGCGAAACACTAAAATCTTGCCCTTGCCCTGTCCGGCGTGACTCAGTGGATTGAGCCCTGGCCGGCAAACCCCAGGGTCACTGGTTCGATTCCCAGTCAGGGCACATGCCCGAGTTGAGGGCCAGGTCCCTGTTAGGGGTATGAAGGAGGCAATTGCACATGAATGTTTCTCTCCCTCTCTCCCTCCCTTCCCCTCTAACAATAAATAAAATTTACTTTAAAAAATTCAAGCCCTGGCTGGTGGCACAGTGGATAAGGCTCCAGCTTGTGAACCCAAAGTTTGCTGGTTCGATTCCCAGCCAGGGCACATAACCAGGTTGCAAGCCAGGTCTCCAGCCAGGTCCCCAGCTGGAGGCAGGTGAAAGGCAGCCATACGTTGATGTGTCTCTTCCTCTCTGCCTCTCTCCCTTCCCCTCTAAAACTAATAAAATCTTAAAAATTTTTTTAATGTAAAAAATACAATTTTGATTAAAAAATTTGGGATAGGTATTTCTCCAAAGAACATGTACAAAGACCAGTAAATACATGGAAAGAGGCTCAACATCACTACTCAATAGGAAAATGCAAGTCAAACCCAGAAAGTACTAGGTCACACCCACTAGGAGGCCTAAAGAAAAAGGAACGCCCTGCGCTGGTGAAGATAAGGATACATAGTAACCCGTGCACGTGGTGTAGCCATTATGGGAAGCAGTTTGGTGCTTCCCCAGAAAGTGAAACCTAAGAGTCACCCTAAGACTCAGCAATTCCATTCCTGGGTACCTACCCGGAAGAATGGAAAGCATAGGTTCACAGAAAATGTGTACACGAAAGTTGATAGCAGCCGTATTTATTTATAATAGCCAAAATGTGGAAACAGCCCAGTCGGATCTGTGCCATGGTGATGTGGCCTCTCCAGCGGACCATCTTTCACCCTGAATAATGGAGAAGGTGCCGATACATGCTACAACACGGATGGACCTGGACCTGGACCACAGGCTACATACTGCGTCCTTCCATTTATATGACATGTCGTCGGCACACCCATGGAGACAGATTAGTGGCTCCCTAGAACTAGGGGTAGAGGGGAAAGAGCGGAGACTGCTATGGAGTACAGAGTCTTTTTGGGGTGACAAACGTTCTAGAATGAGATGGTGATGGTTGCACAGCTCCGTGAACACACTAGGCTGTGTAGTTAGTTGAACAGGGTGAATTTCGTGCTCAGGGAATTCTACCTGAATTAAAAAGGACGTTTTTTCAGCGATGACCAGGACTTCCAGCAAGGCGCTGGCGTCATGGTGAAAACACAACCACAGGGCTGGAGAAGAGCCCAGACATGTGTGGAAGGCTGGGCCGTCCCAGCGACCTGGAGGCCACCGCCGCGGTGGCAGGGCCGCACCAGGGCCGCAGCGGCCTCCAGGTCCAACAGGAAAGCCGCGGCTTGGGGTCTCGGGAGCGCAGGCCACCCGGGCGGTCCAGTCGCACTTCACACCAGCTCTGAGGGGAAAACGTGCGCTGGGGGTTGGAAGAGCGGATAATCAAAATAATGCAAAGCGCCTGAATGTCTTTCGAGTCATTACATATTGAAAAGTGGTCCGAATGTAGTGCGTTGAATAAAATGTATCAAAGAGTAACTTCACTAATTTTCTCTTTCAAAAATGTGACTATTACAACGTGGACAACTACATTGTGACTCAATGTATTTCCAATGGACAGCGCTACAATACTTTGGAGTATAGGGTCCCCAGGGGGGTGGGGTAAGAAAAGGTGACATTTGTTTGTTTATGAACGAAGGTTTCCCCGAGCACCCCTGGCTGCACAAGCCCGGAGCTGATCGGAGCTGATCACGGGGTGGGGGGTGCTGGTGAGCTGGGGAGGGGTGTCACCCCCACCCCGGGATCCAGCTTCCTCACCAGATCCAGATGTGTCTGAACGTCTGTGACTAATTTCACAATTTGATCGGCAAGCCACGATGATCCAACAGGGCAGAAAAGGGTGGGCATGGTGCGCGGGCTGAAGGACTTTCCTATTTAAGCAGAAGAGTGTGTTCAAACTCCTAACCATCTCATCCGAAAACCTTGAACGCGTTTCTTTCTCAATTTAACTTCCTGTTGTAGTACATTTCCCCCATTTCCCCCACGGCCTTGCCCCGCCGCAGCCTCCGTATCCCTCTCGCATAGTCAGTCCCACTTGTCGCCGAGTCTGTTCTAGGTCCGGGGGGTGGGCTGGGCCGGGGTCGAAGGAGGGCCGAACAGGAGAAGGTCAACCGCAGGAGGGGGGAAACTTGGCCCAGCTCATCCTTGGACCCTTGGCGTCTGGAACAGTGCCCGGCACATAGTAGGCGCTTCTTCTTCTTGAGTATCTGAAGGAGGCAAGACGCACGCTGGCGGGACCGCGAGGGTGAGTTTCCCCGGGGCGGGGGGAGATTCCTCCGGCTCCTGTCGGTCCCTAAAGGGTTAAGACCCACTCGACACAGCCAGGGACGCGACATTCACTCGAAACCCCTGTCGAGAGCGGGAGGTTCCGATCCTGGCGAAGCCGGAACCTCGGCGCCTGGGAGGATCCACGAGCTTAAAAATATCCTCGGCCACCATTTTCTCCAGGTAATTTTCCGTCCCCGCCCCCATCGTCCAGGCGACGGAAAAGTAATTCTGAAACCTGACCTTGCGGGTAAAACCCAAACCGACGCGAGGCGGTAAGGGCAGGAGCGGGCGGGCGCAGCCTCGCGGGCCGGGCGCCGCGGGGACCCCCAGCCCCTAAACTTTGCCAAGTTGCGGGCGGGCGCGCGGGCGGCGGGGGCGCGGGGCGCGGCCGCGGGCGGAGCCGCCCTGACGCCGGGCCGCCCCCTCCCGGCCGCCCGCCCGCCCGCCCGCGCGCGGAAAGTTAGCGGCCGGCGCCCGCGGCCCGGCGATGCGCTGCGGCGGCGGCGGGGCGGCCGACGGCCATATTTGCCGGCGCGGCCCGCGCCGCCCACAACAAAAAGTGCGCGGGAGCTCGGCGGGCGCTCGGACGGGCGCTCGGACGCCGGGCCCGCCTCGCCGCCGCCCGGCCTCGCCGCCGCCGCCGCCGCCTCGCCGGCCGGGCCCCGCTGCGCCCCGCGCGCCCGCCGCCCGCGGGGATGTCGTACAAGCCGAACTTGGCCGCGCACATGCCCGCCGCCTCGCTCAGCGCGGGTGAGTGGCCCCGCCGCGCGCCGCGCCCAAGTGCCGCCAAGTTGGGACCCCGCGCGCCCGGCCCGGCCCCCGGCCTCGCGAGGCGGGCGGCCCGCACGGGGTCCCGGCCCGGGGCGGTGCGGCGGCCGCCGCCGCCATGATTCCGGCGCCCGCGCTGCCAAAGTTGGCGGGTGCGCCCCGCGCGGCCCCGGGCTCGGGCTCGGGCTGGGCCGGGGCGCGGGGTGCGGGGCGCGGGCGGCCGCCGCGGTCCCCCCCACGCCGGCGCCGAGGGCTCGCGGGCAGCGCGGCGGGCGCGGGCGGGGAGCTTCTCCCCGGTTCCTTTTTCCTCCGGCTTCTGGGCGGCTCGGCGAGGGCCCCTGCCGGCGGGAGTCGGGAGCGGCCGGGCCGCGCCGGGCGCGGGGTGCCGGGCGCGGAGCCGGCGCCGCCGGTGGGGAGCCGGGGTGCAGGCCGGGGCTGGGGGCGGCTGCCGGGGCGCACGTGTGCGGAGCCGGCCAGCCGGGCGGGGCTGCGGCCCGCGGCGCACGAGGTGCCGCCGCCCGCGGGGGGCGAGGTGGCGGGTGCCGACGGGGTCAGCCGCGGCGCGGGGGTCTCGTGGTGAGCGGGGCTCCGGCCGGCGCGCGGGGACGGGGTCCTCGGAGCCGGGCACGCGGGAGGACCCCCCTGGCGGGCGCCGAGTGAGAAGTTGCGGGAGACCCCGGCCTCCGAGTTCTTGGAGGGGGGGCGGGGGGCCTCCGGCCGGGCCGCGCGGGTCGGGGCCCCCACACCTGGACCTGGGGCCGCCTCCTCCGGCACGAGGGAGGGGCCTGGAGAGCCGGGCGGTCCCGGGCAAGGCAAGTCCCCCAGAAGTTGTCAGGCAGCTTCGGGCCGTGCGGGGTCTCGCTCTGGGGACCCGCGGGGACAGGTAGGGTGCGCGTGTGGAAGTGCGGGGCGCCTCGCGGGGTCCTGCTCCTCGGGACACTTGGTCGGAAACACTCGCCCAACAGCTGGGCGCAGCGGTGGGGGAGGGGGCCGGAGTCTCGGGGGAGGGGACTGGTCTCCGGGTCGGAGGTGCCACGCTGGCGACTGCGCGAGCCGGGCCTGGTCTGCGAACCTGACTCCTCGGCCCCAGGAACCCGCAGGGGCCCGCAGCGCCGGGACACGGACGTGTGTGCTTACGTGTTTAACTTTTTGGATACAGATTTGGGGATAAGAAAGGGTTAAGACTCAAGGGGTGTGCGTGTGTGTGTGTGTACACGTGTGTGTGCGCGCGTGTTGCTGGCGGGGGTAGTTGAATTGGTCAAATGTGGGCCCTGAGCGCCACGCACGAGCTGGTTTTTCTCAGGTGTTTTCACCTGCTCCGGGGTCTGCAGGCCTGGAAGGGACAGGCTCTGTGGCCCGGGGCTTGTCCCGCTGCCCCCACATCTGTCATCCTCAGCGTGGGGAGCGGGAGTGAGGGTCTCCCGCAGCCCGGAAAGGCGGGGGGCCAGGCTGCCCGGGGTGGGGGGCCGGGGGTCCCCACCGGGACCCAGCCCTGCTCGGGCGGCCGGCACCTGTGCGCAGGCTTCGTGTCTCCCCAGTGGGGATACCCGGGGTGCTGGGGCCCCGGACCTCCCGGTGGACCCTTCGGAGAGCCCGTGGCCGTGCCACCCGCATCCAAGATGGACTCTCGGCCGCGGCTCCCCGGCCTCCTTGTCGGCGCCCCTCGCGCCCTCCAGCGCAGCCGCCGGTGCAGGTTGCCGAGCGCGGCCTGGCCGGCGGCGGCGACAGTGGTGGCGGCGGCGGAGTGAGACAAAGCCCCCGCCTCCCTGCCGAAGGCGCCCCCCTCACCGGGCGCCCCAAGTGGCGGGAAGGCCGCCAGCTCCCCGGGCCCGGCCGCTCTTTGTCTGGCGTGGGGGCGGGGAGCCGCGCCTGGCCCGCGAGCTGCGGCCTCTGCCAACCCCTCCCCGCGCGGCCTCGGGGCCGCACGCTGCGCGCATTGTCCGCGATGCTGCGCGCGGGGCCCGGCCGGCCTCCTCCTGGCCTCCCGCAGCCGGGTGCGCGGGCCGCCGCGGCGCGACCGGAGCTTGGGGCCCGCCCTCGCCGGGCGCGGGGCCGCGGGCACCCCCGCAACAGCAAGTAAGAGCCGCGCTGACTCGTGGGGCACCTGCCTGAGCTGTCGCCTGACCCTCCCCCTTAGCCCGGCGACCACGAGGGTGTCTCACCCCTCCTCCCTCTCCCTGAGCCCCCAGGACCCCAACTTCCGCTTTTAGATGTTCTCTGCTGGGACCCACTGCTTCTCACAGATGGACAGCAGGCCCGAGAGGGAAGGGGCTTGTGTGAGAGGTCGCCAGCCACACGTGCTCCCAGCCCAGGCCCCGTGACAGCCCGGAGGAAGAGGAGGGCCGGAGAGCGCATGGGGGGCGCCAGCCGCCTCTGCCAGGGAGCTGGGGTCTTCTGGGTGCCTTGGGGTGCTGCCCGAGATCCGGCCCCCCCCTCCGGCCTCCCGTTTCCTATCCTGGCGCCCTAGAGAGGTGGCGCAACTTGTGGCCGGTGGGGACTGGGCGGGGTCCTGGCCAGCCGCAGCCCCAGCCACCCAGGCCACGCTCCCTGCCCAGGTCAGAAGGTTCCGGGGACTCGGGTTTGGCTGACTGGAGGCAGCTCTGGGGTGTCCGCCCACCCCGGTTCCCTCACCGGTGTGCGTCCCTGCCCTGCACGGTGCATTCCCATCCCCACTTCGGAGCCGCAGTGCTGCCCGGCCATGTGCCCAGCTACCTGCTCGGGTGTCCATGTCTCCCCGGGTCGTCCCTGTGCTGGAGCGTAATCCGGGGTCCTGGTGGGTGAATCCAGGGCAGGCCCGAGACGGGGAGTACAGAGCTGCCCCCTGCCCTGGACAGAGGGACAGGTATTGGGGACCTAGCCCCTGTGCTGTGTGGCGTGGAGCCGTGCCCGCCCTCTCTGGGCTGTGTGTCCCTCCATAGCGAGGAGCCCCAGGGTCCTGGCGGGCAGCTGGCAGCCTGAGCCTCGGAGCCTCGTTCCACCCGCCCTCCCCGCGCCCACACCAGATGAGCAGCTGGTAGCTTGGGCCAGCCTGGCACCAGCTGTCCCTCGCGGGGCCAGGTCTGCAGAGCCCGCCGTGTGCCTGTGAGAGAGGCCGCTGGCTGCATGGGCGGCAGGCGGGCGGCTGCCAGGGAGGGGGGCTAGGTGAATTCTCCATGGTTACCGCTGGTGTAATTCTGTAGGACACCCCTTCCCCACTGCTGGCCACTCGGGCGCCATGACGGGTCTGCATGCTTCCAGCGCCTGAGCTGGGCCGGGAAACTCCCTCTCCTGCCCCATTCAGGAGACTCCATGCCAGCCTGGCCCCGGCCCCACGGGGTCCCTCGCTGCTGAGGACAGGCCCTCCGAGAGTTCCAATCTGGGCATAAGACTGTCAGGGGTCCTGTCCCCTTTGGGGAGAGGGGCGACAGGGGCGCAGAGGGTGAGGGGGTTGTGTGGGACACACAGCGGCCCTGATGTGGTCCAGATCCCTGAATTTCTGTCCACTGCACCGGCCTCCAGCCAACCAGGTCTCAGGTCTCCAACCGGCCCCCGTTGCCCCATCTCCCTGACCATTTTGTCCAGAAGTTTAGGCAGCGGGAAGTCTTGGCTCTGGTGGGAGGCCCTGCGGGGCAGGACCCCGGGGAAGGGGACGGGCAGGGATTAGGCTGAGAGTAGCTGCAGGTTTCGTCTTTGGTGCGACCCCGACTGCAGGGATGGGAAGGAGGTCTGCCGGGGTGGTGGGTGGCGGGTGCGAAGAGGGTGGCCTGTTACGTTTCACTACCCACTGTCCAGGCCGAGGCCAAGCTAGAGGACAGGAGCAGGGGTCTCTGTCCCACAAAAGTAACAGGGACTCGGGTGCAGAATCCAGAGCCCTCGCCGTGGCCCCTAACCGCTGTCTCCTCCCCTGCAGCGGGCAGTGTCCACCCGCCGCCCACCAGCATGGCAGCGTCCTCACAGTACCGCCAGCTGCTGAGTGACTACGGGCCACCGTCTCTAGGCTACACCCAGGTACGGCAGTGGGGTGCTGTGCAGCGGGAGGGGCTCTGGGGTGGCCTGAGCACGGAGGGGCCGTGTTTCCCGCCCTCCCGGAGGGCCGGCACACGGGCCAGGGGGAGAGACGGAGGAGTGGAAATGATGGACTGCAACAGTCCCTGGCGCGGCCTCCAGCCAAGGCCCCGACTGGACTCAGGCTCCTGACCTGAGGATCAGAGGGGGGGCAAGCGGCTCCCTGGGGACACTGGAAGCTGAGATGAGGATCTAAGAGCCACAGTTCCTGTTGAGGGGCCACCTCCCCACATACGTCCCTGGTGGATCTTTTTGTGCCTGATTCCTGGGGAAGGAGACCTGACCCTGACCCTGGGTCTGAGCTGGGGCAGAAGGGAGAGGGGCCATTCCCAGTCCCGCCCGCACGGTGGCACCAGTGGAGGAGGGGGCTGCTGTTCCAATGGGCCCTGTGCGTGGCCCGGGGAGCCAGTGGCCCCGAGTATCCCCTGGTTCTGCCACTTAGGAGACTGTGACCCCCGCCTGGCGTTCTTGCTGACACTTGGTTTCCTCACTGTCACATGGCAGTCACTGGGCCGTAGGAGCCTCAGTGGAGGAAGCCACCCTGCCACGGCAGCACCTGTGGCTGCCACCTGCGGCATTCTCTCCCGTGGTCGGAACTCGACGCATTCTGAGGTCACCACGGCACTGGACTTCTCACGGTGGCGGCGACTCGCAGGCCATGCCTCACCAGGCCACCCTGTCCCAGGCGGGGGAGCGGGAGCCGCAGCGGGACCACCTAAAGAAGCGGCGGCGGGAGGGTGGGCCCAAGCGCAGCCTGGAGAGGCAGCGCAACGCTCTGGCCACGCGGCGGAGGCGCCAGTGGCGGAAGGAGAGCGGCCTCCCTCGGAGGCGCCGGCAGGACGTCCAGGAGTTGGACCAAGGGGGGAAGGACCTGGGGGCCAAGCGGAGGCGGAGGGAGGAGCAGGCAAGGGCCTCAGGAGGGAAAGGGCCCGGGTGCCACCGGGAGCAGGAGACGGAGGAGGAGCCGGCCAAGAGCCCCGGGGGGCCCAGCCTGTCTGGGCGCCTGCTCTGGCTGTTACGGGATCTTAGGAAAAGGGTTTCTTGGGGGGGCCCTGCTGCCGGTGGGGGAGGACAGGTGAATGTCTGATGGCCTTGGGTGACTGAGTCCTGCTGACTCCAGGGGTGGCCTCTGTCTCGTGCGGTTGCTCTGCACCCTCTGCCCTTGGGGTCGAACTGCTCCTCCACCAGGTCCTGGGGAATTCTCGGAGAGGCCTTTCCTGGGGGGCCAAGGTGGTGGGTTCCGGAGGCTGCTGGGTGGACTCCTGGAGTGTGCGGAAGGTCACCTCCCTGTCTGTAGCCGTCGCCCAGAGCGGGTGGCGTGGCCCCTCGGGGTGGCTGCCCTGGGCCTTGTGCTGCTCACCGGTCAGGAGGCCTGACCGTGGCCTGGGAGAGAGGTTGGGCTGCACTCCATCCTTTCCTTCCTGATTCCAGGGAACCGGGAGCAGCCAGGCGCCACAGAGCAAGTACGCGGAGCTGCTGGCCATCATCGAGGAGCTGGGGAAGGAGATCCGGCCCACGTACGCGGGCAGCAAGAGCGCTATGGAGAGGCTGAAGCGAGGTGTGTCCTACAGGCAGCGCAGTGTGGGAGGTCTTGGGCGTCTGGGGGGGGCGGCGGGGGGGCCCTGAGCCTCAGCTTCCAGTTATAGTCACCGACCAACCTCTGGAGGCATCCGGCGGGGGCGAGTGTTGGTGGGGTGTGGACTTGGGCTGGGACAGAAGGGGCCGGGTGTGGTCGCCCGCGGTCAGAGGGGGCTAAGAAGGGCAGCGCAGCCGCTGAGCCTGGTCCGTGTTGCCCTGGGCACCGCCAGGAGTGTCCCGGCTTTAGAGGAATCTCGGAAGCTCTGTCCCCGGCCTGCTCTGCTCCTGAGGCCTGGCCCGCAGGCGGGGGTGGGGTGTCTGTCCTTCAAGGGGCAGGAAAGCAGGAATGCCCTGAAGTTCTTTCAGGAAGGGAGAGGGTGACTCATGGAGGAAGATGTGACCGATCAGCTGATGTAGGAAGGACAGGAAGTCCTTTGCTACCTCGTGAAGTGAAATGGGAAGGAAAAATGGAACCTCTGTTCCAGAAGGTGGCGGCTCAGAGTGAATTTAATCTCCGGAGGATTTGGGGTTCTTCCGAGGGTTAGCGAAGCAGCTTTGAAGGAGAAGGACAGAGGATCGTTCTTTGGTTCTTTGGTTACGTGTGGGGCAGTGACTCTGGGGCTGGGTGGGGCCGGCTAAGGTCAGGCCCCTGCAGGCTGGGGCTTGCCTGGTGGTTAGGAAGCTTGTGGGACTGGCTGTGAGGCCGGCAGTTAGAGGCTGGGCGGGTGTGGAGTTTAAGCGGATCCGCCCTGGGGTCAGGTGGGCATCGCTGGGCCAGCCAGGCCGCTGGTGGAGTCAGGTAGGAGACAGTGCTGTGGACTGGCATGCTGGTCACCTGAACGGAAATCCCTGGCTGGGCCCCAAAGTCTCACATGCAGCCTGCAGTCACCCCAAACAGCTGGTTAGGTCAGCACACAGATGTACCTAGTGGCCACTCTGGGGCGCAGCCTGGGGGAGCAGCTGGTCCTGGTCAGTACCTGGGTGGAAGAGGTCGGGTGTGTGGTTGGCAGGTCCAGTTACAGCCAACGAGCCAGAGACGGCTTCCGTACTTTTTAATGGTTAAGACGTGATTTTGTGACATTCCAACTGTGCCTGTCAATAAATACTGATTGGAATACGGCCACACCCACTGCTTACGTACCGCCCGTGGCTACCTGCGCGCTGCAGGGGCAGAGCTGAGGGGCCGTGTGGCCCGCAAGGCCTAAGGCACAGCGCCTGGCTCTTTCCAGAAAGTGTCCTTGAAGCTCTGAGAGCAGATCAGGGAGGGTAGGGGCCTGAGGCACTTGGGGATGTCATTTCCCCCTGAGAATTAGATTCTTGGTGTCCAATCAAAGGAGGTCCATGTTTCATGAAGTTCATCAGAGGCAGAAAATAAACAAGCCAGCGGGAGAGAGACAAGACCCGGAGAGTAGGAACAGAAAGAAGACGGCCCGGGGGCCCGGGGGGAGGCAGGTCACTGCAGGCCAGAGCTGATGTGAAAGGGCAGCCGTGCCTGGTGGCGGACACGCGAGGGCTACTTGACGTCAGCAAGACCTTCGTAGAATTTAGAAGCAGCCCCGAGAGGCCGTGACGTGAAGGGCGGGGTTGCCAGAGGAAGGCAGGTTCAACAGCCGGGACAGGGCCCGGCCCTCCCACCACCTGGTTGGAAAACGGCTGGTGTGGTCAGTCCTGGAGGAAGAGCTCTCGGGCTGTCACTTGGGGCGCAGGAGGAAGTTTTTAGGGAGACCCGGAGTTTGCGAGGAGGGAAGAAGGGCTTGGAGGGGTGGATGGGACGTTCGTGCCGCCCAAACCGCTTGGAGTTGGGGGTCTGTGTGCGGGTCCCCAGCTCCCTTCCTGCCTGAGGGGTTTCCTTTCTGGCCGGTTGTTAAAGGGCCCGTGTCCTCTTCCGGAGCGGGGCTGACCGGAGGGTTTGCAGCCTCTTTTTTTTTTTTTTAAAGTATATTTTATTGACTAAGCGGTTACAGTCGTGTCCCAATTTATTTTCCCTTTGCTCCCCACCACCCAGGACCCTCCCTCCTGTAATCCCCTCCCCCTTAGTTCTTGTCCATGGGTTGTGCATACAACTTCCCTGTCTACCGTGCACCCACCGGTCATGTTTCCCCCTCCCCTCCCAGCTGACAACCCTCCCACGATCCCCACACCTGTGCTGCTGTTCCTGCTCCGGTTGTGTGCTTAGTGTTAGTTTGTACTGTTCCAGGTTCTGTTGTGGGCAGTTGTGACTTTGTTGTCATTTGCCCGCTTCTCCTCCAGGCATCATCCACGCGAGAGGTCTGGTTCGCGAGTGCTTGGCTGAAACGGAGCGGAACGCCCGGTCCTAGCGACCTGGCCGTGGGGAGGGGCCGTCTTCTTCCTGGGAGTTCCAGCCCGTCTCCGCGGTGGCTGGAACTTGTTCTCGGATGGTAACAGTTAGGTTGCTTCTCCCCCTTCTGTCGTTCACGCGGCTCCGAACCTACAGCCACTCAGATGGAGAAGAGATTTTGCTGTGGGTTGGGGTTTACAGGTGAGTTAGGCACTGCCCAGGGTGTTGGTGGTCTTTTAAAAGCATTGATTGGCGCCACAGTTACCTGTCTCCCCCGCACACTAGTTTGGCTCCAAGATCCCAGTGGTTTTCTTTTGGATACATTGTTTCTCCGCCCGACCTTGCTCTTCCTAAGCTGACACAACGCCAGGGTTTTGTTGTTCATGCTCATTGACGGCAGCGCTTTAGTCCCCATTGGCCACCCAGTATAGATGCCACTTAATGTCACTCCCTTTTTTGCTTAAGCATTTGCATGATGATTAGTGCTTTCCAGTCCATTTTAAAAATGCACAAGTTATAAATACAGAAGAAAGAGCAACTTACGAAACCTCACCGTTGAAGAAGGACCCCTGACATTTTCCCTAAGCCCCTGTGTAGATTTCAGTTCTGCCTTTCTTGTAAGTTGATTCAAACATCTGGAAGAAGATGACTAACACTGTTTGCATCTTTGTATGTATTTATTACTTGATGTAATAAAGCTTATTTTCATTAACAACTGGTGTGAAGATGGGGGTTCTTAGAACCAAGGGGTGTTTTTCCTGAGCAGCCCCTCAAGGAGAGGTGGCAGAGGCCGTCAAAGGTGGGCCTTTCCCGACCCCACCAGCCTCTGTGGGCTGACGGGCTCTACACACGCACTGCGGGGAGTGTGTTTGCTGTGTCACGGGGCGGGGGTACTGGTCGCTCTGTCGTGCCTTTCAACCTCGGAAGGCCAGGTGGGTGCCAGGAAAGAAGAGGGAACAGGGGTGGGAGCAGTTCCTGACTTGCCCCCCCCCCCCCACTCCTCTGAGGGGCCTTTCCAGACCCCCGGGGAGCTGTTTGCATACAGCATGGCCCTGGACTCCAGGCAGGGCAGCGCGGGATGTGCTGGGCCTGGTGAGGGCCCAAGGGTGGAGGGAACATTCACTGCTGTTTCCCAGGGGGCCAGAGGTTGCTTTGGCGAGGGGTGTGGGCCACTTGGCAGCCACACCGGGTCCAGCTGGAGGGAGGGGTCTGGAATGGGCTTGTCTGCGTCTCCGTCCTGTTCTTGCAACAGCAAGAAGGGAGACAGACACAGAAGCTGTTGTTCCAGGGACTTGACCCTGCGACCTGCGTGGAGCTGGGAGTGGGGCAGGGCCATCATGGCTGCTAAAGGTCGCTAGCCTCAGGTAGACCACTGAGCCCCCAGCAGGTCCCACCCGGGTGACAAGGGTGGAACTGGCTGCCCTCAAGGTCAGGTTCTCTGGATGCAGAAGTGAGGGCGGCCCTGGTCTGACCGGGCCCCTCCCCGCATGGATTTCCCGCTGCCTGTTTTGTTTGTGAACTTGAGCAGCATTCTCACAAGCCGGGTCAGCAACCTCAGCATCCCC
Organism: Noctilio leporinus; assembly: GCA_004026585.1. Taxonomy (NCBI): domain Eukaryota; kingdom Metazoa; phylum Chordata; class Mammalia; order Chiroptera; family Noctilionidae; genus Noctilio; species Noctilio leporinus. The sequence continues at coordinate 189,923 of PVIW01000325.1, read as the reverse complement.
AAACCACCCGACAGGCAAAGGGTGGTGGTGATGTCGGGCAAATTCCCAAACACGTCAGGTTTCCGGAAGCTCATCTCTTAGAAACCTTGCAGATCAGCACACAGGGATGATACGCGTATGTTCACATCAGAGAAATCACTTGGTCCCGGGATCCAGTCAGCTGATGGGGCAGCTATCTTATAGCTGGTGAGTCTGCCACCTTGTTTTCCCCTTTATCCTCTTGAGCCGGACATGAGGCTAACTGGCATCTCAGTGTCCCTGAGCCATGGCCTCCCAGCCGATGACAGGGCCCTGAAGGTTATTAATGTTGGTCTCAGTTCCACAGTTCTCCATGAAAACGGACCTTATTAATAGTTGTACTTTAAAAATATGTATTTTTATTTCTAACCTTTGAGAGTAAATAAGACACAATCACGCAAAGGTACAGCAGCTCAGAAAACACGGCGACACCTTCTGCAAGAAGGAAACCTGCAGTCCCTCCGCGGGCTGCTCCGCTGTGACACCCCCCTCCGCCCTGATGTCACCAGGGTCCTTCCCCATGGTGACATCCTTGTCTTTCAGTTTTATGCTGAGTGCAGCGCTCACCCAGGTTAGTTCACTGTTTAGAAGAATGTGACGTCTTTTCAATCTTTGAAATAGTGGCTTTCGAAGCAGCTCGGTGACACTGCAGGTGATGGCGCCCCGGCCGCCCCCAGAGGTGCCACCAGGCTGTCAGTCGGAACCTCCTCCTCCCCCAGGGGCATTTCTACTTGACTCCCAGAGTTCTTTCAGCAGTTTCTTCTTCTCCAGGGTTTCCTTGGCCTGTCTCTTCCTTTCTTGCTTTTTCTTCTCTGCTTCTCGCTTTTCTCTGTGAGCCAGACTGTTCTCGCCGTTGTAGAAAATGTCCACTTTCTCCTGCAGGATCTTTCGAGCTAGCTGTCGGTTCTGGTCGACGGACCTCGTCTGATGGCACTGTAGGGGAGAGAGTGCGACGTGAGGGCCACCAGGTGTGCTGGCTGGGGCCCCAGGGTCACTGGACTCAGCCTCAGCCCTGCAGGTGGGGACAGGCCACATGTCAAAACCCCCAGCAAGTCAGCGACAGGGAAAGCCGTGCCCTTGCCTGGACCGTGGCTCTCACAGGGACTGCTTCAGTTAGGAGGGCTGTCCGTTCAGCAGCAACACTGGCCTTTAAATAAAGAACTTCGAGTCAGGTCAGGTTCTGCCCAAAGCGCACAGACCCTTTTGTTGGCCCCCCTAGTCCCTTAGCATCAGGTGGGTGTCCTCCTCCCACAGCTCATGGGTGGAGGGGACTTCTGAGAACCAGGGGAAGAACAGGACCAAAAGCATGTTTGTGTAGGTATGCGTACAAAGCAGGTAAAAACTAAAACTACATCAGGTTTCAGCCTTTTACCTGTCGCCCACCCACGACACTTTTTCAAGGAGGAAAGAAGTGCCCTCGGCTTGGTGAGTGGCCAGGGGTGGTCAGGGCCGTGGCTGCCACCCGCAGCTGGAGGGCCGGGCAGGCTCTGAAATGGCGAGCGCCTTGCTCTCCCGTCTGTCCCTCCGTGACGAGAGGGGGACACAGGCCTGTGGGGACTGAGTTACTGCGTGTGGTGCTGCTCAGGGCCTGGCCTGCTCTCTGCTGTAGGAGGCTCCTGCCTTTCAGGGCACTTTCCTAGCGGTTCAGGCCCTGACCAGGGCCTGGCTTTTTATCAGGAGGCAGCTGACGGGCAGCACGGCAGGCTGCCTCTGAGCACCGAAAAGGGCGCCTACCCGTGGCCTCATGCTCCGGAGTGAGGGCGCCAAGGATGCTCACCAGAGGGGCCGGAGGGACATGCAGCGAACCACCGTCCCAGTTAACTGGCCAGGTCAATTAAGGGCTGAGGCTGCTGGCCAACATCCGGGCTGGCTTGTTCCTCAGGGACCTGGCACCCCACTGGCCACTGCGGACCATGCTGCCTGCCCGTTCAAAGGTCCGGGGGACTCTGGGAGGAGGCTCTGCCTTGGAGGGGATGGCTCAGGGCAGGGGACAAGGGGCACAAAGCCCTCCAGTGCAATTAAGACCCCCTCCCTGGCTCCTTCTGTTACCTTGACAACCAGGCCCGAGGGGACGTGCTTCAGCACCACGCAGTTGCTGGTCTTGTTGGTGGCCTGGCCCCCGGGCCCCCGGCCTTTCACAAACTGCTCCTCAAGCTCCCCCTCATCCAGGGGGAGCAGAGCGGGGACGTCCTTCTTGCCTGCTGCCTGGACCCGGGCGACTCCTGTTCCCGGGGACAACAGGACTGAGAGCTGGTGTCCCCATGGCCCAGGGCGCCTCCTGGTCAGCGGGACTGGAAAGCGAAGCAGAGCCGAGGTGCCCATGGACATGTGCTTTCCCTGCAGTGCCAGACAAAAATGACAGCCCTTCAGAAGGAGGTCCCGCTGCAGGTTCCCGGACAACCTGCGGCCACACCTGCGGTGCTGGTGGTGACCGTGTACCACCCAGGGAGGGTTTAGGGTGGCCGCGAGACCACACCCACCTGCCCCCAGCCGCATCGCTGCCGTCTGTGCGGCACTGCCCTGCCAGCTGGTAGATATTTCCCGATAACACCAAAAATCTCTTCAGAGCACCCAGAGGCGCTGTTTTCTCAGGAAGAAGAGGTTCTGAGTGTGCAGTTCTAAAGAACAGGGCTGTGACTTGATAAAAGAAGTATTAAACGGCACATCAAGCAAGAGTCCAGACCAGAGTCAAGTGACATCACACGGTGAAGAATCTCTGAAATCCAAATGTGAAGATGACAGCACGTCATCATCTATTTCGGCGATTTCCCACCCACGAGCTGCAGTTTGTAAAACACGCGATACCTGACCCCTAGTCAGGGGCATGACCTCTTTCCTTTAGATTACCAAGTGAAAAATGAGAACAGCCATCCAACATGAATGAATCAAAAATTATACCTAGTTTGTCAGGTCGGCAAACGCTAGCTATTTTGGTGAATGCAGAGCTTTAGTCATCAGGTTACATATGCCGCGAGATGAAATAGGTGGAAACTCGCTGGTCTGTTTTACAGCTGAGCTTAAACCGTCTGACACAGTGAATATCCCCATCAATCAGTGTCCTGACTGTTGTTTTTCAGCGTTTCCAGGTTCTCGCGTTTGAACAGGAACATCTGCTCCCTCGGCCGCGCTGCCAACAGCAGGCCCACCGAGGCAGATGACTGCCATGCAGGTGCCGGGTAGGTTCCAAACGCCACGCGAGGAACGTTGTAAGCCAAGAGAGGCGACAGGGAGCTAGACTGTCCTCATACGGCCCAGTCTAGTCAGAGGAGTCGAAGAAAGTGGCATTTAACAGTAAGATTTAAGCAAGTACTGAGACAGCAGGCACTGGACACAGGCATGGTCCGCAAGCCAACGGTACAGAGAATAACAGCTGTGAGGAGGTGGGGGGCCCACAGGCCCTGCTTCTGTCACGGCGCAGGGAGGCAGCAGGACCTGAAAGGGGTCACCTCTTCAAGGACCTACATGCAAGCAGGGGGAGAACAGACGGGCGAAGGGGCCCTTCTCCACCCACCCCAGGCGGGCTTGCAGCTCAAAGAAGTGTCTGGGAAGGCTTCTGCTGGTGTCTTCAAGGGCGAAGAAGACCGGTTTTTAGCAAAATGCCCCTCACCCCGGGGACTGTGGGGGCACAACGGTGCCGTCTGGTCACTGCTTCGCGATGGACAGTCCTGCGGGCGCTGGAAACAGGCTGGTCCTCTCAGCTGCCCCCCAGCTCCCAACGGCTGCTCTACCAGCCGGAACCTCGCGGGTTCTGGCTTCTGGCAACTGGTCCTTCGCAGAACACAGGTCCACCCACATGGCTTCCTGAGCTCAAAGTGCCAACTGCGCACCCACCCAGTGACGTCCCTGCGGTCACTCCCATCTTCCTTCCCCGTCGCTGCTGCCGGCCCACAGGGGACTCGAGATGAGCACAGAGGAGGCTAACGCAGACGGGCTGTGACGGGCTGCTTTCCTGCAAATGGGCGCATGTTCTGTGATCCCACGTGTCTGCGTCACCAGTGCGGCTGGTGCGGGGATGTTGGTCACCATTAGATTGACCACACAGGAGTCCTCTGTCTCTAGTACGTCCGTGGAGGACGGGCACACCAGCTTCAGTTCACAACGGGCACAAGGTCTAACCCTGCGCCTTCTCTCGGGTGCACAGTATGTCCCCAGCCCCGGTGGGTGACAGTGACAGTAGTGTGATGATCAGGGCTCCATGGCTGTGAAGAGAGACGTTTAGAAACCAGGTGCCCGTGCAAATGCTATCTTGGGAGCAGCTCTTGTTCACTGTGTGGAACATGCTGGACCAGAAGCACCCTCGGAAAAAAAGGATCAGCGATAGGCCCAGGCACTTTCTGAGATGGCTGCAACAAAGAACCCACCTCCCTACAAAGCACCGCATGAATGAGGCCCAGTCCATGTCCAGGACCCCGCCCCCTCCTCATTCAGCCCCCAGAACAAAGTTCCTGTGTGTGTCAGACAGCATGGAGCCCCGGGTGAGCTTCATCATGGAACACGAGCCCAGGGCCTCTCTTGGGGTTTCCCTTCCGCTAGTTAGTAAATCCGACCAGACGGCACAGCACCAGGACACAGCCTGGTGACAAAGGGAGGAAGCAGGTCTGCAACAAGGCAAAGCCCCCAGACAAAGGATGGGGAGGGGTGCTTCTATGGCTGCTTTGTCACCAGCTCAGTGTTTCAGATCACTACCTCTCCTAGCTCAGAGCTGACGTGCCCATTGGAAGGCGTGCCCCCCACCTGGCCTTCAGGCAGGTCCCCTGTGTTCAGTTACTGGCTGCTTTGTGTCACGGCTAATTCCAGCAGCCAATCGGACGATCCCAAATACTTTCGGCATCTCCTGGAGCTTTGGCTCTCCTCCAATGACAGCTAAAAATGGCAAACACACCTATGGTTCCATTTCCCCGAAGCCCAGACAAGACTGGGGTTGGATTTCAGTTTTGTTGATACCCGCACAGCGACCCAGAGCCTTTGGGGAACAAAAAAGCACTTGAAATCGAGCTCATCGTGACATTAAAAAGAAAGAAAAAGGGGCCCAGAGGTGCGAGTAAGGGGAAACCAGCGGTGGTGGCCACTCTGCTCTAATTCCTTTCTGGGAGCATGGGCCCCATTCAGGCTGGGCTCCCACCGGCTTCCGGTCAGCTCCGGTTCCGAGGTGCAGCTTCTGCACCGAGAGCTGGTGGCAGCATAGGTTCAAGCCTCGTACTGTCTGAGTCCATCCCCCCTTGGTCAAGTTAGAGATAACAGGCGTCAGACCTTCACCAGAGGGAATGTTCCTTTGTTCCCCAGCCGGGCCGGGGCCTCAGGGAGCCCACGGAGCCCAGAACGAGAGAGCAGTGAAGACGTCTGTAAACGGTGCAGATGAACTGAAACGGAGCTTTAGCAAAGCTGGTGGCTTTCAGGTTCTCACCAGGTAACCTTCTATGGGCAGAAGCCCTTCACCCACAGGAAGTGCTCAGAGAATTCTTTCTCAAAGAAGGCAAGCAGAATGGATTAAGCAGGAAACACACAGTTGTTATCCTGGAATTTTAGGGAAAGAGGAAGAGGAGATACTCTAGATCTGTCTAAATCTCATAGGCTTATTGCTGCACTGTTCAAGAGATAACTAATGAAATACAGTGAGAAGCTTTCAATTCATATGGTAACAACATCCCATTCAGGCTTTTTTTTTGGAAACAGAAGACATTGAATCCAGAGAGAATGACACCTGTCCTATTTATGGTATCTAACAGGAACTTTGTAACTTATCACCTCCACTGTTTAAATCAGAAGGACATAAAAAAGCAGCAATAATAACTCTCCATTTTCTCCTAGGTCTCCAACCTCTATTACCATCCAGATGCCTTGTGTTTGTTTTCAAAGCAGTTTCAAATTCAAGCATGCAGATACAATTCAGCAATTCGGCGATGCAGACTCTCACATGGGTTATTTCAGCAAGGCTTGTCTTGGAAGAGCAAAAGCTGGTCTATTTTAAAAAATTAAATGGATCTTCCCTGGCTGGTGGCACAGTGGATAAGGCGCTGGCCTGCCAACCCAAAGGTTGCTGGTTCGATTCCCAGCCAGGGCACAGAACCAGGATGCAAGCCAGGTCTCCAGCCAGGTCTGTAGCTGGAGGCAGGTGAAAGGCAACCATACAATGTTTCTCTCCCTTTCTTCCTCCCTCTCTGCCATTCTCTCTAAAAATAATAAAATCTTAAAAAAAAAGTAAGTGGATCCTCTCTATAGCTTGTTTCTTTACCTCCAGATTGGTTCTTTCCCCAGTTCCTTACATTTTCCTTAACTTTCTCTTCTTGACTCTTCCATTCATTTTTTGGTCCCTGGAAGGCCATATTGCTTTGTAGACAGCCTGCATCAATGTCTCCACCCACCATGTACCTCCAGCCACATTTCCTCACCTGTAGTTTGGAGGTAATACCACCCAGGAGGGTGAGGGAAAAACCATACTCACCACCACAAATGTAAAGCAGTTAGCTCTTTGGATGCCTGAATGATGAGGCTTGGGGGCCCCCATCACACCATGTGCACCTCGGCCCTACCACCAACCCATTGCACAAACAGATTATTTCATGGGCCTTTGTTTCAGAGCTCAGAGTGAAAGGGCTTCCAGAACAGTGTCTGATGACTATTTTACTGGGTAGAGTCCCATTTAAGAAGCACCTGGAAACCTTGACATTACCAATGACACATGCTCCATGAGGTCACAATTGTGGTCTGTGAAAGGTGCCAGGGAGAAAATTATGATGCTGACAACACGGTGTGACTTCCCAGCAGGTTCAAATGTTTTCATCATGGAAAGATGAAAACAACCTTCATCAAACAAACTCTGATTTAAACAGGGATCTTTCATAACTATCTAATATAGTAAGAAGTCTTTAAGGTCAGGAAAGGTGGAAAATTTCATATTTAAGTGTATACCTGGTCATTTCCTCCATTAAAACAAAATCTTTTTACTTATTGATTTTAGAAAGCATGGGGAGGGGGAGAAACATTGATTTCATTCACTTAGTTATGCAGTCATTGGTTGATTTTTGCATGTGTCCTGACTGGGGATCAAACCTGCAACCTTTGCATATCCGAATGACACTCTAACCGACTGAGCTACCCAGCCAGCTCTCTGGTTTTTAATGGTTAAATTAACTTTAAAGTTTTAAAATTCCTCATCTTTTGCTGTGGAGAACTCCCACAGATGACAAACTGTGTATAAAAACGACACAAAGTAACACCCTGGTTAACAGTAACTTTCTGAAGTCATTAGCAGCCACTGTTACTGAAAGCTCTCTGCTATAAAGCTGTCTACAGTGTAAAGACCAAGACAAAAGAGAGATACTTGAGCAATTTGATGATATAATAAAATCCTATGGTAATCATACCCTCACAAGGCCATAAAACTAGTGTAAAATCTCCAGGATGGGGGGTAGGTTTAGATTAGACGAACAATCATACTTAATACATTTACTGGAATTTCTAAAGCTTTCTATGCCTGTTTTCTAGAATCATAACTACCATGGACTTGAAAAACTACCTTTGAGCTGTTTAGAAAGCTTTGAAAACACGCGTTTCTGCTCTTTAGACCAATTAGTCAATTTCCGCTGATTTTTAAGAAAATTTAGGTCCTTCCAAAGAACTTAACCTAAATTAAGACCAGATCAGAACGTTTCCCTATATCAACTGGTTGACAAGGTAACTGGGTTAATCAGAATACTAGCTCTGTCGGCTAACTTTGAAGACATTAACAGCTACAGAAGCCACACTGGCAAAAAAAAAAAAAAAGACAAAACTTAAAAAGCACTCTCAAACTAAGAAGAGTACATCTGATTTTGTAGCCGAAGCCATGGCGCAGGTGCCCGCAGGGTGAAAACTGCTACCGGCTCGGGGGTGGGGGGTGGGGTGGGGTTTCTTAACTCTTCTTGCAAGGTGCTTCCTTCCCCTGGCGCTGTCTCAGTTCTCCCTTCCGTGACTGCAAGTCTCCATCGTCTTAAAGCCTAGATTTTGTGATCCCCTGAAACTAACGATAAAACTGCCCGGGTATGAAATGTGTGTGTTCGCTGCAAACGGCCCGGTACTGACCACGTAACTTGACTTTGGGTAGGTGGATCAGGCGCACCTACGTGACAGGCAAAGCAGAAGTCACTTGAAGGTTAACTGCTTTGAAGACTGGGGACCGAGCAGAGCGAATGAGCTGGGCGGGGCCCCGGGGCGGGACGCAGGACCCCCGCTCTTTGGAAGACCCGGCAGACCCCGACCCGATCGAGCCCCGCTGCCCTCCGGGCGGTTCTGCTGAGCGGGTCCGGTGGCCGAGCCGTGGGTCCGCGGGCTCGATGCGCGCTGCCCGGGCCCGGGCTCTGCTTCCCCCGCCCCACTCCAGCCCTGGGAGAGCTCCGGGGCCGACCCCGGGCAGCTTCGGGAAAGCCGGGCCTGGGAACGCAGCTCCCGCCAGCGGAGCCTCGGAGCGACGGTGGCGCCACCCCGGGCCCCAAAGTGGGAAACGCAAGGCGCCCGGGCGCCCCAGAGCCCTCTCTTGCCCAGGGTGGGCGACCATGTGGGTGCCAGCTTAGTCGGGAACACACTTACCTGGCCCCGGGACTGGCCTCCGCCCCCAAGCTCGAGGGCGAGCCTGAGTCGGGCCGACCAGGGGCGCGTGCCGCGAGCGCCAGCCTGCGCGCGGCCGCGGTACTCCTGCCCGGGCTGCCCTCACCCGCGCGAGGCTCACGCTCGCCCACTGCGCGTGCGCGGCGCTGAGCACGCCGTCCAGCGGGGCTGCAGTAGAGCAGTGAGAGAGCCAATCAGACGAGAGGACGCGACCGCAGCCCCGCCCCTCCCAGTTCCCAGGCGTCGGTCCTCCCTCTTCCGGGCGTGGTGCGGGAAGCTTAGCCGCGGGCGCCGCGCGCGCCGCGGCTGGGCTGTCCCCGCCCCCTTCTGAGAGCCGCCAATAGCAGGCGAGGCGCGGGGCGCGCGCACGCTCCCCGAAGTTTAACGGTCGCGAGGCCGCTCGCCCGCCCCTGGGTTGGAACGGCGGCCAGGTAAGCGGCCGGCCGCCGGCGGGAACGGCAGGTCTCGGGGGACAGGGGCGAGGCTTAGGGGACTCGGCCTTAGAGGAGCCGTGAGCGTAGGGTGGGCCGGCGCGATGGCGGGCGGCAGCCGCTCCCTGCCGCAGCCCCCCGCGGGTGGGTGCTCAGGGCGCCTCTCTTGGAGGCGGCGCCCGTGAGGGACACCCGCGCGGCCCAATCGCAGGGCGCCTCTGCCCGAGGGGCGGGGCGGGGGGAGGGTTCTGTGTGTGAGTGTTTTGGGGTTTTTTTTTTGAGTTGCCCTCTGGGCTCACTGGCGGAATCGGGGCTGTCGTGGGTGGGGCGGCGTGGCTCTCCTCGCCTGTCACTTGGACCCGGAGCCCGCACCGGCCGCCGAGGTCGGGCTGCGGGCGCGACCTGCCGGGGTCGGGCCTCCGCACCCCGGAATCACCTCTCCCCGCCCCTCGGGCTCCCGGCAAAGCGGAGCTGCACGCTGTCTCCTTTCTAGGTCAGCAGCGGGCCCCGATCCGCCGCTCCTTCCCCCCAACTTTCTCTTTTTCTCTTTTGCCGGCGGTTGGGGGACCAAAAGCGTCGTATTTTGTTGGCCGGGAAATAGCAAAGTGTCTCCGTTCTTCCACCGATTCTCCATGAAGTTTTCTTTAAAGAAATTTGTCTTACGTTTTATATCGGGGTGTCCCCCTCCCCCTCCCCCGTGGAGAGACACCATTGCATTCAAAGTGGTTTTCCATCTGCACTCACTGCATCCGGATGACCTCACCCCAGGGAAAGAATAGATGGGCAGAGGCGATCCTGGTCCCAGGAGAGCCTGTGCGTTTCTGATAGAAGAGCAAGGTGATTTGAATCCCGGGGTTTTCGTGCCAGTTGGAAGGTGCAGCCCCTGACGTTTTCAATACCCCGTTTGTGGCTGGCGACGGGCTGAAGCCGCTGGGGAGAAATCCATTGAGTCCGCTTACCCTTGGCTGTCACACCTGTCCCTGAAGGGCATGGTTCCTTTCTGAGATGATGCTTTGAAGGTTGTGCTTTGTGAAACCAGGTCCTAGGAATCGGGAGCCTAGAGGAACCGGGGTAGGAGATCATTTTGCTCTGTCTCATTCCATTTTGTAAGCCGCATAGGTTTTTCCTTCTCCTTTGCCTTTTTATTTTTTTAATACATGAATTACCTAAGAAGGGGGTGCATTGTTACAGCCACATGCCTGTGTATAGCTAGCATCAGTTCGGTTCTAGTAGATCTGGCAAGCAATTTTTAAAGAAGTAACACATCCTTGCTTCCATGCTGCCCTGCAGCAGTGGGAAACAACCTGGGCAACAGTGTAGCTGCCATTTCCAATATCGAAGTAACTACTAAGCAGTTCCCACTCACCTGTCACTGTATAAATCAACAGGCGAGAAGTTACTCAACACAGACAAGACAATAGGACAAGACAATGGGACAATATTCCCATTGTTGCCTAGTAGCACTGTGTCTAGAACCTTGGTTGTTAAATGCATACGATTCTGTAACGGTACTGGGAACAGAGGATGCCATTTTGCAGATCACCCTTATTGTAGGTTTTTAAATTGAGATCTAATTCACACACTGTAAAAGTCATTCTTTTAAAGTATACAATTCATTGGTTTCTCCTATATTTACAGGGCTATGCAACCATCACCACTGATTCAAGAACTTTTCACATTGTGATGCGTTCATCCACATTGTAGCGTGTCTCAGTACTTCTTCCTTCCTTCCTTCCTTCTTTTTTTTAGTACCCCATTCCTTTTTATGGCTGAAAAGGATTCCTTTATATGGATGCATCACATTTGTTTATCCATTCTTCACCCGATGGACATTTGAGTGGTTTCTGGCTGTTAGGAATGACATTGCTCTCCCTGATGTAGACTTGTATACAAGGACCAAGGTTTCCAGAGTCATGAGGAGATAGTCGCCAGGTTTAGTAGCTCTTTAGTAGTATCTTTTATCCCTGCTCATTTTCAGACTCTTGGGAGCCTAGGATATTTCACGATTCTGAACGTTAGCAAGTGAAAATGCTGATAGATGATGAAGCCTCGGAAGATGACTTGGATTCAGTTTCTTCACACAGCGAAGGAACGGACCCTTTCCAGTAAGGGAGCATAACCGTTTCCGTGACTATGGAAGATTCCAGCTTGGTGGAGCCCTTGCACAACACTCCATCTTCTGTAGAATTTGATATAAAACATTCTCCCTACTCTCTTGGACTGAACTTGAATACTAATAGGTAAGCATGGGCTAGAAACTGTATTAACAAATCAAAGTAAATTTCTTCGCATGGATTGCCAATTTATACAAATAGTGCCGTAGTTACTGATTTGCATTAAAAGCAAACAAAAAGCAACTATGGTCAGTAACTGTTGAGGGATAAATAAGAATAGTTTCAGTCCTCCCATGTTTTTTGTGTCTGCCAGAAGTATGTATTTTTGCATGGGTAATATTGTGAAGAAGAACTTGCTTTGCCACTTGCAGTGTTCTTAAACTTTTTTATTCTCAGTAAATTACAAGAATACCTTTAAAATTTAGTTGCCTAAATATTGTTTCTACATTGTTAACAAGACAAATAATGTGTACTGTTGCAGAACTAGCTCACCAATCTGCAAAGTAGCAATTAAAGTTGAATACTAGAAAGTAAGCAAAAAACAAAACATAAAACAAAAAAACCCAGATCAAATCGACAAAATAGATGTTGTCACCTAATGCATTTCTTTTTAAATTATCCCACGTTTGGTTTGTTTTTCATCAGAGCCTAGTTATTCTGATTTTATACATACTCTGACAAGCTTGATTATTTACTTTCTAAGTTTACAGCAGCTTAAAGACAGCACAGAGGCAGGCAGTATGAGAGTAGGTCCACTATCAAAACCAGATACAATAAAACAAACAAACAAACAAATTAGACACAATAAAACAAAAACAGCAATCTGGTGCCTACTGGGAAAGGGCAAATACCTGTACACACAGGTCTTGAAGAAATTATGCTGAATGAAATAAGCCAGTTGGTAAAAGACAAATACCATATGATGTCACCCATTAGAGGAACCTAATGAACAAAATAGGACCACAGGCATGGAAAAACATGGAACAGGCTGACAGCAACTGCAGGCGGGCGAGGAGGGGAGATAAGGGTGGAAGGAAGGGGAAGGGACTAGTTAAGAGCCTGTGTGAAAGACCCAAGGAAGTGGACATCAGGGTGGGGATTGTATGAGTGGGGGTGGGATAGGTGGAGGAGGGCAAAGGGGAGAATCGGGACAACTGTAATAGAATAATAGTAATGAAAACTTTAAAAGAGAAGAAATTGTGTATTTAAATAAATTTATTTAAAAATTGTCCTCCTCCTCTCCTCCTCAGGAGGGGTTTAAGGCAGCTTACAAAAATATGTAAAGCAGCCCTGGCTGGTGTGGCTTTAGTGGATCAAGCGTGGCCTGCGAACTGGAAGGTTTCAGGTTCAGGTCCCGGTCAGAGCACAGGCCTGGGCTGCTCTGGTCCCAGGGGGGTGTGAGAGGCAACCGCGCGCTCTCCTTCCCTCTCCCTCTCTCTCTCAATTTAAAAAAATAAATGCAGTCTTTAAAAAAATGCGTGCGCGCGCGCACACGTGTGTATACCTGTGTGTAAGAAGAGGAAGCGTAAGTTGAAGTAGGATGCAAGTGGCGGCGGGGACACGGGTGTGGAAGTGGCTCCCACATGTCTGTAGGGGTGGCCACGCGTTTGTTTGCTGGGCCGCTCGCTGGGCCTTCGGAGGCCCTTTTCTAGAAGGAAACCTTTAGAACCTAGAGTTCCTTCCTCACGAAAAGTGTGACTCAACTTGCCTCTCTTTTCCCTGCCTCCGCGGTTAAATTGGCCGACATTAAACTTGAGGAACATAAACCTCTTAGGGAACGTCCGTCCTCCTTTCCCTTGAATTTATGTTAGTATTTTTTTGAACCCAATTTTGTTTTGCTGTTGTTTTCATGAATATCCTCTCACAAATGCTTTGTGAAACATAGTGTCAAGAAAGAAATGAAAATGGAATTTAAATGAAGTTTAGTGTCCCTTTTGTGTGTGTTCATCAAACAAGTTCTGAAAAGGGTCGGTGGCATTTTACAGGCTAAATGGGCCGAAGCCACCCTGGACGTTTGCTTCCAGTTGGCTTGGCACAACTTTCGTTGGAAGACTGCAGAGATAAGGGGGAGCTTATCGCGGCAAATGAGAGGGGTCCGGTGAATAGGACGCCCCGGCTCCCGGGCGGGGGCGGGGGCTCCATTAACAGCCCAGGATGGCGAGTGAGTGAATAATCCGCCCAGAAAGTTGGATCACAGACGCTGGAGACGTTTCTTATTGTTGGGCAGAAACGGCCATTTTCTGCTGGGACTTCCGAGTGCTCTCTCACCTTTGAAAAGGGCCTTTCTGTTGTGGTCTTGAAACACATTAAATGCTGCCTTTTCACTGCTGCTTTTCTTTTATGGACAAACGTGTGATCAGATTTTCAACAAATGAGGTGCCATTAGGAGGGATGAAATGTCTGGTTTTGTCCTGCTTTGGTAAATCTTAAACTGCTGAATTATTCAACACGTTGGTAGAATGAAGAAAACCATTTGAATTATTTATGTTTCAACAGAGGTAGTTCCCACCTCAGTACAAATGGGGTGTCCTCTTTCTCAGGGAAGGCCGGACCGTCTGGGATTCAAGGTGCCGTGGAAGCCCTGACCTCACTCACGCAGGAGCCCCACAACGGTGGAGAGACGGATTCGGAACCTTGGAAAAACTGTGAGGTATCTAGATTTGTTCTTTGTTTTTGGAATTTTAAAATAACTATAAATGTGCCTCTACTAAATACTAAACTCTTAAGCTATAAGAAATCTAAACCCTGAAGAGCATGACACTAAAGTTACCCAAACCTTCATTACTAAAGGAATGATATTGAATGAATGTGAAAAAGATGATCAAAAATATGTCTTAACAATGTATTAGTGATTAGAAAACTCAAGATAGGGCCCTGGCTGGTGGCTCACTGGATAAGGCACCAGCCTGCAAACCTAAAGGTCGCTGGTTCGATTCCCAGCCAGGGCACATAACCAGGTTGCAAGCCAGGTCTCCAACCAGGTCCCCAGCTGGAGGAGGGTGAAAGGCAGCCATACACTGATGTCTCTCTCCCTCTCTGCTTCTCTCTCTAAAACTAATAAGTAAAATCTTTAAATTATGATATAAAAATTTAGTTAAGAGGCTCTGGTTGGTGTGGCTCAGTGGATAAGGCACCGGCCTGTGAACCCAAAGGTTGCTGGTTCAATTCCCAGTCAGGGCACATAACCAGGTGGCAAGCCAGGTCTCCAGCTGGAGGCAGGTGAAAGGCAACCATACATGGATGCTTCTCTCTCTTTCTTCCTCCCTCCCTGCCCATCTTTCTGAAAATAATGAATAAAATCTTCAAAAAACCAAAGAAAAACCCCAAAACTTAATTAAGAGAATGCTTTGTATATGTAGATTTTGCTGCATGGAATAGTGCTTAAGATCTACTTTTCCAAGGCTTGATTTGGTAATGCTTAATAGAAATATGTAAAACGTTATTAAAGTCTTTATTTAGAGTATATGAGATTTTGTTTTAAATATTATAACTTTAAAAATTCTATTTATTTTTATTTTTAAAAATTTATTTTAAATTTATTTTTATTGTTTTACATCCATCCCCTTTTTACTCCCCTCTGTCTCCTTCCCCACCCACCCACTCCCCCCAAAGTCAATCCCATTTGTTATCTATTTATTTTTAGAGAGAGAGAAAGGGAGAGAGAAACATCAACCTGTTCTTCCACCTATTTATTTATTTATTTATTTATTTATAAAGAGAAGGTATCTCTAGCTTCCCCCTCACCCCCATTATTTTTAGAGAGAAGGGCAGGGAGGGAGGAAGAAAAGGAGAGAGACATCCATGTATGGTTGCCTTTCACCTGCCCCCAGCCATGAACCTGGCTGGAGACCTGGCTTGCAACCTGTTATGTGCCCTGGCTGGGAATCAAACCAGCGACCTTTGGGTTTGCAGACTGGCACTTATCTACTGAGCCACCGGCTAGGGCACCCACTTACTTATACGTTCATTTGTTGATCTTTGTATGTGCCCTGACCAGGGGTTGAACCTGCAACTGTGGCATATTGGGACGATGTGCCAACTGAGCACCTGACCAGGGCTAGAACAGTAATTTGTGGGGTTTTCATGTTAATATTATAATGATTGACTAATTTTGTAATACAGGCATGTGATTGATTATTCAGTAAAGAGCTTCTTAAGAAGTTTATTACTTTGACAGAATATGAAATATCCTTTTGGCCATTTCAATAAAATTTCTCAAATTTGTTTAGTGCGCTTTATAGTCTTTTTGTTGGCTACAAAAATAAAACCCTTTGGTAGAGCGTTTAGTGTAGTATTTTAGATAGAATGGGAGGGCTGAGGATCCTGCAAATCTTTTCCTGACTTCTTTCCCTGACCTTGGTGTTTTCACTTTCTTTTTTGCAAAGTAGTAGTTTGTGTGATTTCTACCACTGGCCAGGACTAATCTCCATTGTTTTTTGTTTGTTTGCTTTTTTAGATTTTATTTTATTATTTTTAGAAAGAGGGGAAGAGAGAGAGGCAGAGAGGGAAAGAGACATCAGTGTATGGTTGCCTTTCACCTGCCTCCAGCCACAGGACCTGGCTGGAGACATGGCTTGCAACCTAGTTATGTTGCCCTGGCTGGGAATCTAACCTGCGACCTTTGGGTTCGCAGGCCAGTGCCTTATCCACTGTGCTACCAGCCAGGGCTCATAATCTCCATTGTTAACACACAGAACCTTCTTCCAGCATTTGAGCAGCGAAGAGCTCTGTAGATGATCAGGTTTCCTTGTAAACATTTGAACCGGGTGTTTTTCTTTCTGTTAAAACCTATCTCTTGGAATTCTTAAATTTATCGTTGCTTAACTTGGGGAGATTATTTTGATTCAATTGGGAAAGAATCTTGAATTTATGTAGAAATATTGTGTTTTCATTTAGTCTTGAATACTTGCGAATGTTTCTGTGATTCTGAGACTTTGTTTCCAGTTTCACATTTGTAAGGGATTTGTAAAGCACATCATTACTTGGTTTTAATTACTTTAACATTTAACTGTTTAGCACTGCTGACCATACGTAATGGTATCACTTACTGTCTTGTTTTGCTGGGCCTTGTAGCAGGCACATGTTGTCAGTGGCATTTGCCTTTATTAGACTCAAAGCCTTCTTTCAATAACAATTTAAAAAATAACATGAACAGCCCTGGCCAGTAGCTCTGCTAGTTAGAGAGTCTTCCCAATCCATCAAGGAGGTGGGATCGATCCCTGGTCAGGGCACATACGAGAGTCAACCAACGAATGCATAAATAAGTGGAACAGCAAATTGATGTTTCTCTGTCTCTTTCTCCTTCTCTCCCTCATCTTACTCTCTCTCTCACTTCCTCTCTTTCTCTTTTCTTTCTTTTCTTTTCTTTCTTTTTTTTAAGATTTTATTTCATTATTTTTAGAAAGAGGGGAAGGGAGAGAGGGAGAGAGACATCAATTTATGGTTGTGTTTCACCTGCCTCCAGCCACAGACCTGGCTGGAGACCTGGTTTGCAACCTGGTTATGTGCCCTGGCTGGGGAATCGAACCTGCGACCTTTGGGTTTGCAGGCCGGCGCCTTAACCACTGTGCTGCCAGCCAGGGCTCTTCTTTCTCTTTTCTAAAATCAATAAAAAGTAAAATAAGACGAACAAAAGCATCCTGAAATGAAATTCACAGATAATAAGCTGCCTGCACCTACTTGAAAAGTATCATAGTGTCCTAACTGCTGTAAAGGAAGAACGAAAGCAGTTAGTAGTAAGAAAAGGTGTATTTCAGTAGGTCAGGACGCAGGTTCACCCCCACCAGAAGGCTGCCTGGTGGGGACCCAGCCTGAGGCAGCTGCTACAGGGCAGCTGGGGCAGGCGTCGGTCACGGGACCTCTCACAGGGTGACCAATTTCTGCAGCATACTCAGAGTCTTAGTAGGTGCATTCCTGGACAATTTGGTGATTTGAAAACTGCAAAAACTAACGATTTTCATAATAAAAAATGGACACCGGACCATCCTTCATTGTGGGGGACCAGCCTGTGAGTTGCGTCTCTGGGTGCTAGCGGTTCCCCATCTCTGCGACCCTTGCGAGCTCACGAGTCTCCCAGTGCAGCTTCCCCA
This sequence comes from Noctilio leporinus, assembly GCA_004026585.1. NCBI lineage: Eukaryota > Metazoa > Chordata > Mammalia > Chiroptera > Noctilionidae > Noctilio > Noctilio leporinus. Next base: position 172,688 of record PVIW01000325.1, on the reverse strand, counting down.
CTTGCGACTGCTGTTTCGTGCGTGTCATATTTGGATTGAAATCGAATCCTCAGCCGCTAGGAGCACTTATTCCCATTTGATAAGCTACGGAATTGAGTTGAAAAGACATGAGATTTATTTGTCCTGTACCATACAGATGGAGGGCAGTGGTGGGAGTCAGACCCCGGAGGTCAGAGCCTGTGGAATATTTACCAGGCTGGACTCTGGGGTCCTTATCAGGCCTCTGGAGCCCTAAAACTGCCTGCAGTTTCCTCCAACCTTAGGGAAAATTCAGGTGGTATTGATTATTTTATTCAGAAATGAGTAATAGCCCTTTTAAAATAATTAAGTGACTAATGTTATTCACTGCATTTGTAGTGCTCTTAAATTAGTTTATTTAAAATTAAAATATTAATGATAAAATCTGCCTAGGAAGAAGAACTCTTTGCTAATTTATGCCCTGAGTAAGCTCTATTCATCTGTATCCTAAATAAGAAAATGGTAATAAGGATGTGATTAATATCAAGTGTCTCACGTAATACTTTTTGTTATGGAAATTGTTACTCTATCATTATTGTAATTTAGTTTTAGGTAAATAGCAACTTTATCAGGTGAAAAATGACGCCTAACGTGTTGCTTGAGTTTTGTAAGGCTTAATAAGAAAACTGTTGCCCACCGGTTGGTGCGGATGAGGATAAGCTAGTCTCTGTCCTGGGTAAGTTGAGAGCATGAGGAACCGGACTTCTTCCAGCCCGCCTGGTCCTGGAGTGCCCCGATTTAGGATGAGTGCTTCTGGTCGGAACTCTCACGGTTTCCTTTGAAGGTTTCCTCTTCCGGGCTTTCACCTTAATGCTGTTACAGGTTTCACCTTAACTCTCCTGTACCAGGGTTCTGTAACTGGCTTTGACCCTGACCCCAGGCCTGTGGGCTGTGTCGTCTGTGGTAGCAGAAGTTCAGGTGGGTGCCCGGCCCCTGCGCGCACTGTGCTGTGCGCCCCAGTGCCACCTCGGGCTGAGGCTGGAGCTGGGCAGCGTGGGACAGACAGGCTCACCAGAACAAAGGAAGTTGCTCTGATTGTGCTCAGGACTGTGAGGAAATGAACCGACGACTAGAAAGGGAGTAGCTGGCGGGATGGTGTGGGAAGGGCCTTGAGAAGGTGGCAGTGAAGTTGCAACCCCAGGATGAAGAAGCGGCCGTGTTAGGGGCGAGGCCCGGAGCAGCGCTTTCCAGGCAGCGGCACCAAAAGAGCTGCTCTTGAGGTGGGAGACCGTTGGGCGGGGGGCCGAAGGAGGCAGGTGAGCTTGGGGTGTCTCCCCAAGGGACGGAGGAGACTGGGTGGAGCAGGGAGGCTGTGAGGCCCTCAGGCAGGCCTGGTAAGGGATGTCAGGAATTATGTGAGCGGTAAACTGGTGGTGGCTCCTTGTGATGTTGTCGATGCCTGCACGGAGCCTGCTGCCGAAGGGACGCCAGACTCCAGCTGCAGGTGGCTTCCAGGTTTAGGTGGCCTCCGGGTGCAGGCAGGGGAAGGAGAGAGGCGGAGAGGGAGAGAGACATCAGTGTATGGTTGCCTTTCACCTGCCTCCAGCTATAGACCTGGCTGGAGACCTGGCTTGCAACCTGATTATGTGCCCTGGCTGGGAATTGAACCAGCAACCTTGGGTTTGCAGGCCGGCGCCTTATCCACTCTGCCACCAGCCAGGGCTAGAAATACATTTTTAAAAAGGCCTTTCCCACTGGAGGGATTTTTCTGTGAAATATTAGACTAAAAATGGTTTTTAGAGCCCTGGCTGGTGACATGGCTGACAAGGCATTGGCCTTCGAACCCAAAGGTCGCTGGTTCGATTCCCAGCCAGGGCACATAACCAGGTTGCAAGCCGGTCTCCAGCCAGGTCCGTAGCTGGAGGCAGGTGAAAAGCAGCCGCACATGGATGTCTCTCTCCCTCTCTGCCTCTCTCCCTTCCCCTGTCTCTAAAAATAATAAATAACATCTTTAAAAAAAGTGGTTTTTAACTAAAATGTATGATTTAATAGGCCAAGTGGCTACAGCTCTTCCATTTGGTGGAGAAACAGTGTCAAGAACAGATAGTGGCCCAGCAGGAGCAGTTCCACAGCCAAGTGCAGGTGAGTTGAGGTGTCCCTCCAGCCTCTTTTCAGATGGTAAGACTTGCAGAGAGCCGGCCAGCACTTGACGTCACTTGTGTTTGTTGACTGAAGAGGAGGCACATGTATTATCTTTGGAGTAATTCTATTTTGAACACTTTTCATAACATAAAAATGTGATGTTTAATGTACTTTCTTACCTAAACCTATCTTTTCATTTTCAGCGGATACAGGAGGAGATAAAAAATTTAGTCAAGTTACAGAGCAGTAATGCTTCGTGGGCTCCCTGTGACGGACGTTCTTTAAATAAACAAATAGCTCCAGAAAGGCAAATGGGCTTCTTTTCTGAAAACAGTGACAGAAATGAATCTGTTCTCAGTTACCCGAAGTCTGAAGAGCCTGACATGCGGCAGGAGACATCCACATCACAGCCAGACTGCACTGCGGACAGCAGCTCCGTGAGCAGTGGCTACGGGACCCTTTGCGTCTCGGAATTAAACATCTGCAAATCCACGGGCCCCCCGGAGTTGATGGAGCCGGGGGAGGCCGCGGCGGGGTGCTGTGGGGCGCCTGCCGTGCAGACCCTGTCGCCAGTGGACAGCGCGAAGAGGGAGTGCTTCTTCATCCACTCCCCCGAAGGCTGCGGGGCCCCCTCCATGGAAGACGGTTCCATTTTTCCTGGCGAATTTGAACATAGTTTTCTTGGTGAAAGTAACATTTCAGAAGTATACAGCGGAAAAACAAATAGGTGAGTAGAATTTCTGCATCATTTGAGGGGAGGTTTGCTTGTTTCTTATACTTAGAATCTAGTAAATGAAGCTGCTTGTAGTTGAGCTGTATGTCATAGAATGAGATGTACGTGAATGTTCGTCAGTTTCACTGAAGTCTGGTTTAGTGCCTGTGGAATCGGAAATGGACAAAGCACACCGTCTGCTTACCACACCTGGCTGTCCCCTGTGCAGTGCTAGAAGACTGCCACCCCCAGGGTGGGAGGCCTGGCCAGAGCGATGCCTTCCGGTTTCCTAGTCACTGTAAACTTGCTGAAAATGATGGTGTAGGACCGTGTCAACACCAGAATTTTGCCACACGTTCCTATAACTGGAAATCAAAAATTACACACAAGCCCTGGCTGGTGTGGCTCAGTAGGTAGGCGCTGGCCTGCGAACCCAAAGGTCACTGGTTCAATTCCCAGCCAGGGCACATACCCAGGTCTCCAGCCAGGTCTGTGGCTGGAGGCAGGTGAAAGGCAGCCACACATTGATGTTTCTCTCTCTTCCTCCCTCCCTGCCCTTCTCTCTAAAAATAATGAATAAAATCTTTAAAATTACAAAGTAAGAAGCATTTTTCTGTCTGTTGAGATCTTATTTCCAGACATGTCCTCTGTTTGGCTCAAATAAACTCTAATTAAAAACAAGTTACATACAAGCATGCTCAGTTTTGTGTTTTTTTTTATATATAAAAAGAGATTTGTAAGTTTACTGACATTTCGATTGATCCAGGGGCTTTGTAAAGGAAACCAGCTGAATGTTGCAGTAGCCCCTGGATTTTCAACTTTCTACCTCTGAAACGTGTCACCTAAAGGAAGGTGTGTGGCTTTAGCAACGCCAGGCTATGCTCACGTGACTGGGTGGGCCTTCCCTGGTGAGAGGGGCCACCGCGCGGTGCGCCCCGTCCCATACGCCACACGTCCTGTTGCTGTCAGCCCTGGGGCTCACGCTGCCTTTGGTAACGAGGAGCTGGAAAAAAATTGAGGTGAATCCGGAACCGTCCCCTCTCTTTGCTGTTAGAGAACAGCTCCGTGCTCTTTCCATGGACATGGGATCTGCGTGTGAGGGCCCGTCCTGGCTGTACTCTTTTTCAGTTGTAAAGCCGTCACGTCATGGGCACAGAAGCTGAAGCAGAGCCACCTGAGGGGAACCCGTGCGGAAGAGGGGTGTCCCAAGTCCACGCCAGGAAAGGAGCCAACCCAGACAGCGCCGGCGGAGAAGGTGCGTGGGAAGGCGGCCGCCTCTGTTGGGTTTACTTCCTGCCCGTCCGTTGGCACGTGTTTGCTTCTTCCTTTGCGCCTTGCGTGTTCATTTGTTTGTTGACGTAGCTTCCTTTGTCTTCCCAAAGGAGTGGAAATGAGGATTTGCTCTTAGTGTTGGTTTTCCCAGAAGTCAAAACTCAGGAGGGATAAAATACTAAAAAGATGAAGTGTTTCGTAAAAGCCTAATTCTGTGACGATGCTCACATTTAACCAAGGATTCATTGATTTACTTGTTTAAAGAAACCGTTGGTTTGCGTGAGTCCTAAGTTGTAAGAAGTCGCGGTGACGCGTGCAGCGGCCGGTGGCCGGGCTCCTGTGCAGTGTGAGCGCGTGACAGCTGCTGGAGCCGGGCTGCACTCGGGTGGCAGCGAGCCAGAGTGTGCCACCCTGCTGGTCCCGTGCCCTCCGCGCTGACCTCGCCTGGCACCCAGGCTGCACCGTGGGGTGTGCGTCTCGGTGTCTCCGGTGGGTGTGGCCGGTGCCTGTCCCTGGAGGCGCGGCTCCCCACTTTGCTGCAGGTGGGAGCCACCTGAGGGGCTGAACAAATCACTTGTGACCCTGGGCGGTCAGCCCCCAGGGGAGGTTGGGTCTCCGCTGCACTGAAGCTTGGGAAGTGCCTCGCCTGGTTCCCTCATCGGCAGGCGGGCGGGCAGAGAGTCAGCAGCAGCACATCGGCCGGCCTGCCCGCTGCCCGGCTGCTGCCCCTGGCGACGCCCTGGGCACCGAGCTGCCGCCCTGTTGAGGGGGTGGTTCCCTTTGAGTGTGTCCTTTCCTTTGATGATCTGCTGGACGTGTTTTATTTCTCCTCTCCCTCTTGTTAAAATATTGTATTAAATTTTAGAGAGAGGAAGGGAAGGAGAAAGAGAGGGAGACAAACCGGGGACCTGGCCGGCAGCCCGGGCCTGTGGCCTGGCTGGGATCGAACCTGCAGCCCTTCGCTTTGCAGGCCGGCGCCCGGCCCGCCAGCCAGGGCTCTCCTCTCTCTTTTCTTCCGCTCCTCCCTCTAAGGTAAAGGATACTTTTGACATTAAACCATTAGGGGAAATTAATTTTCTTTCACGAGGAAGGAGAAGCCCAGGTGTTGGCCTCCTGCCCGTGGTCCCCAGGACCCTGCTTCCAGGGGGCTCAGGGATGTTCCGTCACAGTGGCCTTTCCACATGTTTCTACCTGGAGACAGAGATCGCTGTGATGATGCCAGAGATGTTGGAAGGGAGATGAACTCAGAATTTCTTATTGGAATTAATGATAGCCATTTTGCCATTTTGAGCCTTTTCTGGGTTTAGTAAACAATTGTTTGTAAGATCTAGTATACTGTTTATAAACTTCACATTTATTATTTGTCAACTTCAGAATTGATTTATTATAGTTTGGATGATAAAATGAATTATAGCTCTTACATTAATTTTATAGTAAAAGACTTTAATTTTGGGCACCTCCAATTTCTTTTGGAAGTAGAGAGCAACTTACAAATACGTTTTCATTCAGAACTCATTGAATAAATACCTGCTCTCAGCTTTTTCCTTCCGGCTCTGTAGAAAACCTGAATAAGCTTCTATAAATTATGTGGGAAAGGGAATGACTTACTGTTAATTCCAGTCGTTGTGCATTTTTTAACAAGAAGGGCAGCAGGCTTCTCTGCGCACTGACCTCGGGCAGGTTTCTCTGCACCTGGACTTGACCCTGGGCCAGTGCCTGTCACTCACCCTTGTCTGTCTTGAATTGTAGTCAGAGTTCGCTGCTGCCACCCAGCCTCCAGCTTTTTACCTCAGCAACCCGGATGCAAGTCCAAATCCTTGGCTGTCTGATTCAGGAGCAGGTATGGGAACTACCCCCTTCAAGAGTTTGTTTATTAACGCCCTTCCCGGCAGGGGAGAATGGGAGCTGTGAGTTGGGTGGAGTCTATCCACGCCCGCGTGTCCGCCTCTGGTGCTGTAGGACAGAGGACGTGCTTCCGCAGTGATTTCAAAGAGCCCAAAGTCACGGCAGCGTTTTCCAGGTGCCTCACAATGAGTGAGGAGGCGCAAGCCCTCGTGGGCCATGCTGCGCTCCCTGCGGTGCCCTTGTTTTCATGCTAGTGGCTTTGCAACGTGAATCCTTCTCCCACTTCCTGCGCTGTCCCCGCTTCCCCGTGAGTCAGCTTTCCCTCTGCAGACACTGCCCCCCGCACCCGGCACCCATCCTGGAGCCTGTCCTCTGTCTCCGAGCTCCGTCAGCCTCCTGGCGCTCCTGCCTTTCCGTCTGTGGCCGCGGCTGCTGACGCCCAGCCCTGTCCGCCTGTGAGGCTCGTCCTCCAGAGGCCCGGTCGCAGCCTGTTCGCTGGGACCTCCCTTCCTGCCACTCCCTTTCGGGCTCGGCAGGGAAGCTCACCTCCTCCTTTGGGGCTGCGCAAGGCTCACCCTGCTTAGGAGCCGCACTCGCGGCCGGGACAGCCAGATCCCCCCTAACTGTGACCCTTGTAGTGAGCCCGCCCCACACCCTTCGGGAGCACCTGCTCTCCTGCCTCACGCTGCCTACACCCTCATGTTGGGCTTTAAACTCCATCCTCCCAGCTGCCTGCGCCCAGCACGTGATTTCCTCCTGGTCTGGCTTGAGGCCCCACCCCGCCGCCTGGCACAATAAATGCCCGAGAAATATTTCAGTTACTGAGTGTTTTCCATTGCTTTCACTTGAGTCTGTATTATTCCTAAGGAAGTTACTGTCCTTAAATTTTTTTTAAAGTATGCTAGTTGATTTGACTTGTATTCAAAATTTTTAAAAAGATTTTATTTATTATTTTTAGAGAGAGGGGTAGGGAGAGAGGCAGAGAGGGAGAGAGACATCAATGTATGGTTGCCTTTCACCTGCCTCCGGCTACGGACCTGGCTGGAGACCTGGCTTGCAACCTGGTCATGTGCCCTGGCTGGGGATCGAACCTGCGACCTTTGGGTTCGCAGGCCAGCACCTGATTCACTGTGCCACCAGCCAGGGCCTGTATTCAATTTTAAATACGTGGATGTACAACAACAATAAAATTAAATTAAAAAAATAAATATGTGGATTGTGAAGTTTGGCCTCTGACCTGGTGAGCTTAGCATCCATGGGAGCCTTTCCCTGCACATTCAGACAGGCAGGCCCCCCCTCCCATGGTCACCCTCTGTGGGCAGCAGGTGGTTCTACAAGCGTGTCTGTTCCCTCTCCCTCGTTTCCTCCCGTGCCCTGCGCAGGCCTCACTTACTGGAAGCTGGAGGGGAGGGACCTGTCTCCCTCTTCACCCGGGGCTGCAGGTAGGCTGGCGGCGCCAGCCCCCTCCACTGTGTTGGCAAGCCAGGTAAGTGAAGACCCTCTGTTTCTCATGAGATGTAGGTGAGCACCTGGTTTCATTGTCAACTGTGCTGCTCAGTTTCCGGTGGAGGAACAAGCATGGGCTTTGAGTCCGTCACTTGCTCTCAGATTCTGCCTCTGTTGTCTGTATGCCCTTAGGAAAGATACTTAGAAATGGAGTGACAGCTGCCCTGGGAGTGCGCTGTGAAAGTAAATGAGGCGACAATTTTAAATGTAGGTTCACAGACAAATTTGCCCTGCTCCCAGACCTGTTGGACTTTCCGTCCTGTCACACCTCCCACTACTCCGTTTGTATTCTAATACTGAGCACGTGTTGGCAGCATTAATTTTCTTTCAGTGAGAAATGTAAATACTTTATTTCAGGGCAAAGACATAAAAGTCTCCAGTGTGGGTGGATCGAGGCACATACCTCACGTGTGTGTTTTGATTGGGTGCTGAGAGTAGACTGGGGAAAGGAGAGATCCAGCTCATGTAACCAGAGAGCTGTGAGTCCGTGACGGGTGTAGGCAGAGGACACAGACCGGCTCTGTCAGGCTCGCAATCATCATAGGCTGAGAGGGGCAGAAACCAGCCTGCCATCCCCCGGAAGGGAGCAAAGAGGGACTGCCAAGCCCAGGGAGAAAGGAAGGGTGGGGATGCGAGACCGGAGGGGTTGGGAGGCTGAGCGGGCTTTGTGACCGCAGGGCTCCCTGCAACCCAGGCCTGAGCCCTGACTGGGAATTGAACCAGTGACCTTTTGGTTCACGGGCTGGCGCTCGGATCAGTGAGCCACACCAGGCAAGACTGAAGCCTTTCCTCATCTCAGAACTTGTTCTTAGTTTGAGTAGGAGAAAGTACCAAGGATTTTATTTCTTGGAAGTATTCTAGGCTGCTAAATAATTAGGTTCAAATGATCCTTTAATATTTATTTTTAGGGGATATGAAAACTTTTCCATTGTGAGAGAGACTCATTCTAATAGGTTTTTACTTCTGAACCTTTATTATAAATCTGACAGGCCAGAGTCTCAATTTATTTAAAATCTTAAAAATCTCTTTATGGTGCTGATCTTGATATCCATAAGCTTTTTTTCATCATTGATAATGCCATGTAACATTGTTTTGTATTTTTAAGTTTAATACTAGTAATGAGATGAAGCTACCATCGCTGAAGGATATTTATCATAAAAAGCAAAGGGAAAACAAGCAGTTACCTGTGAGAGGCGTCACTTCTGCTTCCAGCCCAAACCACCCGCCTGAGGTAAAGTTGTCAGCACTGTGTGGAGAGCCAGCGAAGCTGCTCATGACCCTGATGTCCCTGTCGCGTCCTTTCCCCGGGGAGCTCAGCCTGCTCCCTGAAGCCCCCGGCCTGAGCGCTGCGGGAGCACCTAACTGTCGCCTGTCTTGTTTCCAGGTCCTGACTCTGGCCCCAGCGTTACTCGGGAAGCCTCGTCAGCAGGTGTCAGGCTCTTTGAACACCCTCAGTGACAGGATGGCCCTCACGCCAGACTCTGTTCTGGAGCCCAGTATGTCCAGTCACTCCGACATGGACTCCTTTTCCCAAGCAAGTCACGGCGCTTCTCAGTTGTCTGGGTTCCCGAAATTTCCGTCAGGCACCAAAGGTTTGCCCGTGGACTCGTGGAAGAACCATGCATTCCCCAGGGAAAGCAGGAGCAGCTCCACGCTTCCCTCAGTTTATACCCTCACTAGTAACGACATCTCGGTCAGCAGTGTAGAAGAACACACTGTCATGGTAACTCCAGCCCCAGTCAGTCAGTCCCAGCTTCCAGGTACAGCCAACAGTGTCCCAGAATGCATTTCATTGACTTCCCTGGAAGATCCTGTGATATTGTCTAAGTATGTATTTCGGAGAATGGCTTGTAATGTTAATAGATTGTCTGTGGTATCTGCTTAAATGATGAAAATGATTTTTGTTGAACTTCAGTAATGTATAAAAGCTTAAGAAAAAGAGCATTTTTAAGATAGACCTTCTAAAACTGAAACAATCTATATGTATTTTTTCACTTAATGAGTTGTCTACTTGTATATTAATCTATGCGTATTTTCTGTGAGTACACAAAGGAAAAGGGCTGCACGTTTACTTATGAGAATATTCGTGTTCTTGGCCTCTCTTCTGGGATAGAGAATGAGGAGCTGCTTTCCTAATGCTTTTTTTCACGTCCACCAACAGCGTTAGGCAGACCCTGAAGGAGAAGCATGCCCGACATATAGCAGATCTTCGAGCTTATTATGAATCAGAAATAAATTGCTTGAAACAGAAACTGGAGGCAAAAGAAGTCTCTGCAGTTGAAGATTGGAAGAAAAATAATCAAATTCTCATAGACAGGTAAAATTTTTAATTTAGAGTTTTAAGAATATAATTTAACTGCGCTCTGACGTGTGGCTCAGTGGGCTGAATGTTGTCTTGCAAACTGAAAGGTCACTGGTTCGATTCCTAGTCAGGGCACGTGCTTGGGTTGCTGGCCAGGTCCCCAGTTGGGGTGTGTAAGAGGTAATATCAGTGGATGTTTTTCTCATACATCGATGTTTCTCACCCTCTTTCTCCCCCACTTCCTCTCCCTCGAAAGGAAAAAAATAAAATCTTTCCAAATACATAGTATATACAGTATAACTTAGCAGGGCTTTTCTGACTTAGACATACAAGGTCTATCCTGAAAGTGTGGAGCCAGTGTCGATATAATTAAAACAGAGTGCATGGCCAATACTTTTGGGACAGACCTTGTATTATTTTCCCCAAAGTATAATACAGTGTGTGATAAAACACTTTAAAAGCATGTACTTCAGATTCGAAAATTTTAAAACCAAAATTTTGTTTGCCTAAGTAATTATTTTTCTAGATTTGAACCAACCTCTTATAGGTACACTGACAAGTGACGAGTCCATAGTGGCTTTGTGTGTACAAAGTACCCAAACTCCTGAGCCAACTTTGTGTAGGCAAAGGAGTGTCACCTGTTGGAGGGTTAGTGCTCTGCATGGATTCCTTGATAAGAAGTTGATGACTGATGTCCTGGGACAGTTTTCAACCTTTTCTTGTACCTAAACACTCATGAATCCATGGAAGCAGTTATCCTGTTCCATTGTATCCCTGTAGAAACAGAGGGGAGAATAGTCTGGCATTAGGGAAAGCTTTACACCTATTTTAGAGAGAATTATTGGTAAAATCTGACATGTTAATTAGTATAACAGCACACTTGCAACATCCTTTACAATTAATGGAACTGAGATAGAAAACTGCTCAAGTTCAGATAGCAGCAGGGATGACTTCTCTGGGGCAAAAAAGACAGAGCTGCCTGGAAGAAGTTCAGGAGGGAACTGAAATCTGCTGCTGCAGTGAGCAGCTCGCACTGCAGGATTTTGGTAAGATGGGCCTTTGCTGGTGGTTCGTGGCAGCTGGCCACATGCTGTCCCATCCCTGGGTGCCTCCCCTTCCATTTTGCTGCTGGTGCTGTGGGGGTGGGGTACCCTGGCAGGGACGAGTAATTTGAAAAAGAGCCAGAAAAAACAGCCAGGCCTAAGTTCTTTTGTGTGTGTGTGTTTATTTTTAGGTCTAAGGTTTCTAGAACAAAAAAAGATAAGATAGCAGGCTAGGAGAAGTTGGTTCTTTTTTTTTTCTTTGCTTTTTTTTAGAAGGCAAAGGAGACCACAGGCCCTTCCTGTTGAAAAACAGAAATAGGAAAGTCATCAGTAGGCTTGCTAGGTTCAAGACAGGGTGCCCCATGTGGCGCTGTCAACGGATGAGGGTCCGGGCCAGCTCAGTGCCAGCAGGCATCCCCCTGCGGGGGGCGGGGAAGGCGGGCAGGTCACTCCCACCCGTAGCTGACCATCAGGACAGGGCTGCGGAGAGAGCGCAGGTGCGCGCCAGCAGACACGCGTGCGCACCACGCGTCTGGGACGGGCCCCTTCAGTGAGGCAGCTCCACCGGGCTCCGCGTGGGTTGGTTCTGCACCCCAAGGCCTCAGTAGGTGGGTGGTTGAGCCCCAGCCAGGGACAGGGTGCGGCCCTGGGGCCCGAGAGGGGCTCACCTGGTGGGCTGTCCTCATGCCAATGAGGGCGCTAAGGCTCACAGTTTGATTGGCCCGCTTTCCTGATTGGCGGGAAAGAGCTGCTCTCATTGGTTAGAGCCGCGCAGTTTGCAGGACAGGACGGGAGCTCGCCACGCGAGCTGCCCTGGCCGGTGGCGTGTCTCGCAAGGACACCTGTACCTGCGCTTCAGGCCCGGTGGCGCGGTTGTGTGGCCGAGGCTCCCGGTGTGTGGAGTGGATCCGTGCAGTGTCCGAGTTGTCACTGGCTCAGGCGCCTCCTCTAGGGTCCGGGCTCCCTCCCTGGGGACCCGCCCGTTTCCATTGCACGTGCACCGAGATCCGCGCACGCCACCGGGTGACCCGCCATCCTTCCAAGCAGCCCGTGGGCTGCTGCTTGGCTGCTCTGAACACAAGTGTGCGAGCCAGGTACCTGTTCACGCCTGGCCTTGCTCCCTTAGTATGTCTTAGGGTGCATTTTAACACACGCCTCCCGAGGCTTGGCGACACCTGGAGAGCTGGCGCGCGCTGCACGGGCTCCGGGACCCTCCCTGGAGGAGGACGTGACCTCCATCGTTTCATTTCCCTCTGTGGTCTTAGATGCAGCCGTCTAGATGGTGCTCTGAAAGAAGCCACTGGCCAGGTGAGGACCCTTGAAAATAAGAATAACTTACTGGAAAGAGATGTGGTAAGTAAGGATTCAATTTTGTTGTTCTAGTGTCTTCATGGTAAAAGCATGAAGCCTTTTTTTGAACTGATCTTTAGGGACAAGGAAATAGTGTCATAAAAACTTTGTTTTTTGTCCTCTCCTTTAGGATGTCTTGTTTCTATTTGGAGTGCCACCAGCTTTCAGATGATACTGTAAACTTTTACCCTTTATAATTGTTATATTTTTATTGGGATATAATTTGGATATAAAATTCACCCTTTTAAAGGTATAACTCAGTGGGTTTTACTGTAGTCACAAACTTCTGCAACCATCGTCACAGTTGGAGAACATTTTTTGGCTCAGAAAGAAGCCCTGACTGTTCAGCCATCAGCCCCCACGAGGTTCCTTCTCCCCGGCCACTGCCCATCCCCTTTCCTGCCTGCGGAGGGGCCTTTGCTGGGCATTTGACGTACTTGGAATCACATGCTATGTGACTTTCTGTGTCTGCCATCTCGCTCAGCTCATGTGTTCCAGGTTCGTCCACATTGTAGCAGGTGTCAGTAGTGTGCGCGTCTCATCCTTTCACGGGCGGAGTGACCCACTGTGTGGGAGGGGAGCCGCACTATGTTTATCCAGTCCTTACAAGGCAGCTGTTTGCTGCTTTTCACTTTCTATTATGAATGATGGTATGGGGAACTTTCATGTACAAGACTTTACATGAACATGCTTTCTGTTTTCTTATATATATATATGTAACAAGAAATGCATAAACTTATTTTTTTCAAAAAAAGATTTTATGTATTTATTTTTAGAGAGAGGGAGAAAGAGGGAGAGAAACATCATGGGTTGCCTCTAGAGCACCCCCAGCTGGGGACCTGGCTCACAACCCAGGCCTGTGCCCTGACTGGGCATTGAACCAGCAACTCTTTGGTTCGCAGGCTGGCACTCAATCCACTGAGCCACACCAGCTAGGGCTAAACTTTTACTCTTAAATGTATAACTTTTTTTTTCATGTAGTATCAAGTGCTGCTCTTGTATATGTAAATTTATAAATAGAAAGTTATGTTTTACATACTGTTTCTTTGTTGCTAATGTTTTTAGTTATCTTGTCTCCTCCTGATCCCTAAACTGCATGGAGCCAGGGACTTTGTGTCGATCTTATTTCCCTGCGTGTGGCACCTTGCGTCATCAAGAAATGATTATTGAGTGAAGATTAACATGCCATGTGCATTTTCTTTCTTTTTTTTAGGTTAATTTTTAAAAAAGATTTCATGTATTATTTTTAGAGAGAAGGGCAGGGAGGGAGGCAGAGAGGGAGAGAGACATCCATATATGGTTGTCTTTCACCTGCCTCCAGCTACGGACCTGGCTGGAGACCTGGCTTGCAACCTGGTTCTGTGCCCTGGCAGGGAATCAAACCAACAACCTTTGTGTTCGCAGGCCAGTGCCTTATCCACTGAGCCACCAGCCAGGGATTAGATTAATTTTTTAACTTAAGTATACGTATCATAAAAGTTTACCTCATAAAGATTTTGTCATTTTAAAAATCCGTAGTTACTTATATATAATGCTTTCGGTTAGGTTACCCATTATCATGAACCCTTTTGGTCCCTGGACCTGCCTTTGCGTCCTGCGCCAAGGATGGGTGCAGAGTGGAACTGCCCCTCTGACCCTCGTAGTCAGGGAGAGGAGGGGTGAGAAATGCTTTTGTACCCTAACTGGTAACGTAGAGCGACACATTCCAGCTGCACTTTCAGAATCTTCCCGGGAGCCACAGCTCTGTTTTCCTCGCTGGCGGAACCTACAGGTGCGCCTGGACCCGCAGTGGCCCGGGTGCTGCTTTCCTGCCACGCTCTGTGACCGCCTGACAGCAGCCTTATCCTCTCTGGTCTCCACCCCGGGCTATAACGGAACGCCAGATGTATCGATTTCCATTTTATGCTTTGCTTTATTGCTTTCTTTTCCATTTTAATGCCCGTAATTTATTAGCTGCTATGAGACACCTACGTTTTCTGAAAATTTATTATCCTTGTGTGTGTCTTGTAGAGTGATTTCAGAGAACGCCTCAGCGCAGCCAGCAGCGCCTCCAAAATTCTGCAGGAACGAATCGAGGAAATGAGGACGAGTAATAAAGAGAAAGACAACACCATCGTTCGACTGAAATCCCGACTGCAGGATCTGGAAGAAGCATTTGAGGATGCTTATAAACTCTCAGATGACAAGGAAGCTAGACTCAAACAGGAGAACAAGATGTTTCACGATGTAAGTGACACTCAGTGGTGCCTGAGTGACGCGGTGGCCAAGTAGCTGTACTCACTGCACTTTCATAGGCTCCCAGACGCGTGCTTTTGTGACGCGACTTGGCTGTAGCAGCAGATACACCCCCTGCGGGGGAGCCAGGTGGGTGTGATCTCGAAGCAGGAAGTCGCAGCTCTCAGAACTGGGGCGTCACTCCCTGCCGCCCCCGCCCTGGTCTCCGGCAGGTGCACTTCACAGGCTGGTAAAACGAACCAGATTGAGAGCAGGAGGGACTAAAGTTTTCCACTTCAATTGAATTTCACCTGCAATTGGATTGGATTTGTAGATCACTGAAACTGGAGTAGGTTTCACGCTGTATATTTTTTTCTAAATTTTTCTTAATATCCTTTGTCATGGTAATGACAAGGTCATGACTTGCAGTTCTTTGAGCTTTTCTAGCATTTTTCTCCATGTTTCTAAAGAGGAAACCTCCCCGCCCCCCGCCCCCCCGCCCCCAGGTCAATTCAGACATTAAACCTTACTGACTTGCTGTGGTGCCAGGTCACAGAGTAGCTTTCCTATTTATTAATGTAAATTATTATAGCCTCTTTACTGCATTTGCTCCCAGTGCAGACACCTGTCCCCTCCACCCAGGGTGGTTCAGGTTGTACCTGAGGTTAAAAGCCTGTTTTGCACTTTTACAACTCTGAAATTGGAATTCAGTGTATCTTTTTTGTTTTTTTAAACTTTGTAAAATATTTATTTTGAAATAATGTATTACATGCTAACACAAGTCACTTATTTTGTCAATACATTTCAAAACAAAGCAAACAAAACTAGGAACAAGAACCACGTTGCCTCACATCTTGTCAGATTGCTTTAATGTCTGTTTTGAAGTGCAGGTAAATTTTCATAGCTGCTGCTGCAATGAATCTGTTGTAAACTCACATGTCACATGGCCTATAGACTCCACTGTACACTCATGAGAGGATGAGCGTACAAAGGGAAGGTAATACCTAATATTATTATAAAAATGGTTTAGATTCAGGTACCTTTTTAAGAGGATCTTGAGGACCCTTCACAGCCCTGGCCCGCCCTTAGCAGTGTGCTGCTCTCTTACTCAGGAAGATGCTCTCTTACTGCAGAATTCACCTTCCTGGATGAAGACAGCCCATGCTGACATTCGTGAATTCTTTCTTAGAGATTGTTCCTAAGTGGATATTATTATTCTCAAAAACTGTAATGGGTATATATTTTTTCTTTTATCAATTCTCAATGACTCAAATGATAGGTGCATCTTCTAGAACCAATCTAAACTAGAAAGGGGGAAAAAAAAGGAAAAAAATTAAGATTTTATTTATTTATTACTTTTAGAGAGAGTGGAAGGGAGAGAGGCAGAGAGGGAGAGAGACATCAGTCAGTGTATGGTTGCCTTTCACCTGCCTCCAGCCACGGACTTGGCTGGAGACCTGGCTTGCAACCTGGTTATGTGCCCTGGCTGGGGATCGAACCAGCGACCTTTGGGCTGGCAGGCTGGCGTCTTATCCACTGTGCTACCAGCCAGGTGGAATGTAGTGTATCTTGACCCCATGGTGTCATATTTTAATTAGCAACAGCATTTTTTCTTTTAGTAGTAAATAAAATGATGATATAACTCTAGTCAGTGGCATCTTCCATTTGAAATATGGCGTATTACCATTTATAGTTAGATCATCATTTCTTACGTCTATGTAAATACTGTTCATAGCTAAGCTACAGTGTAGTTATTATATTTGTTTTCTCTTGCCTCTTTTGTTTTTCCTAGAAGTAATAATTGCCTCTTTAAAAATTTGCCTAGTAGCCCTGGCTGCTGTGGCACGGTGGCTAAGGTGCCAGCCTGCCAGCCCAAGGTCCCTGGTTCTGATCCCCAGCCAGGGCACAGAACCGGGTTGCAAGCCAGGTCTCCAGCCAAGTCCCCAGCTGGAGGCAGGTGAAAGGCAACCACACATGGATGTTTCTCTCCTTCTCTGCCCCTCTTCCTTCCCTTCTCTCTGAAAATAATAAAATCTTAAAAAGAAAATTTGCTTAGTTCTCCCTGTGCTTGGCGCTTGGCATGAACACCCCCCCCCCCCCTCATTGCTTCAGGCTGAACTGGTGACCTTCACCCCGGGAACTGCCTTTGCTTTTGCTTCGTTCTGTCAGTACACATTGGAGGCAAAGAAGGCACGGGAGGCAAATTAGGAGACTTTTAGTTTAGTTTCCAGACACATGTTACTTTAAAACAATACTGTAGTTTTAGAGTAGTTACAGATTCACAGAAAACGTGTGAGCACGTAGGCAGCGGGGATTGTGGGGGAGGAGTCTTGTGGCTTTATTGTGAAGATTTCTCCTGTCTTTTTCCCCTGCACCTTTTTGCCTCCCTTCTTGGTTATCCTTGGGTTTCCACAGTTGCACTCTTGTCTCATTCATGTCACCTGTGTCCTGCTGCCTGCGATACAGGACGGGGAAGGCCCTGGGCTCCTGCCGAACTACTGAGGACTCGGGCCAGTTCCCCGGTTTGCCCTGTGCTTCTACTCTGTCCCCCTCGCACTTGGCCTTCGGCTCTGAGCCTCTAGGGGCCATGAGGAGATGGATCCCTGTGCCCTGGGCTCCTCACTCCAGTCCTCACCGGCTGTCACCTCTTTCCCTCTTCAGTCCTCACCTGCTGTCACCTCTTTTCCTCTTCAGTGGCTTCACTGTTGCTTCAGTGGGATCTCCAAAGAAACTGAAAATTCTGCGATGAGTGTGTCTTCTTCAACCAGAAGTCTCACATTGCTACTTTTAAATAAATTACCTAATTGTATTATGCTTTTGGGATTATAGTTCTAGTCTGTGGAATTAATTTAGCAAGAAATTGTATGCAACAGTTGGAAACAAAACAATACAAATTCATTTTAATCTTTTAAAATGTTCCTTAAAAGGGTATTGACTGATACCACTTTTTTTGACATTCCTTTAAAATAAATTTAAGCTTACAGAAAACTTGCAAGAGATGCTATTCCTCTTCCCTGTGATCAGATGCTACTGCTCTGCCACGTTTGCAGTGTCGGTCACATGCGCGTCCTTCTTGCCTGGAGCCACCGGGGAGCGGGCTGCAGACCTCAGCCCTCCACCCCTACTTTCCGGGCGTGTTCCCACGGGCAAGGGCCTGTGGTTCGCAGCTCAACCTCTGTCAAGGCACGTGTCCCAGCCCAGCCGTTCCTTTGGGACACACGTCCCAGCCCGGGGTCACGCCTTCCCTTCCCTTTTCTTACCTCTTCCGTTGCCTTTACCCTGAAACAGGGTGCTAACCTTCCCCTGTCAAATGGCGGCATTTTTAAAGACTAGGGACAGTTATTTTGTAGAGTATCCTTCAGCTGATAGAATGTCTAATTTTGTGGTGCAATTCTCTGTTTTTCCTGTAGCTTTTGGGCGAGTATGAGTCCCTTGGAAAAGAACACGAAAGAGTGAAGGTAATAACCGCGTGTGAGGGCCAGGGGCTCTGACCCTTCCTTCCCCCTTCCTGCCGCCCCCGTCCCCGAGCAGCTGCGGGGGCTGACCGCTCCCTCAACCTCTCTGTGTTGATAGTCTTAGTTTCAAACCTCGGCCCTGTTGTAAATTCAACAATGGTGATTGCATGTGAGATGAGCTGAGATGAATTTTTAGGAGAGGAAGATACCCTGCAGATGCGAATAATTAACACTGTTGAAATACCAAGTTTTCTTTTTCAAAGCATTGGCTTTTGTGGGGTCGAGCTTACGGATTATGCTGGAATTCGACATGAAAGCTGTTTGGAAACCTCCTTGTGTATTCTGTGGCCCGCAGGCGTGCTGTGGGGCCTGAGCCCTTGGGCTGCCCGAGGTGTGGGGTTGAGAGTCAGGGTTGGTGAGGCGGCTGCCCAGGGGCCTCACCTCTGGGGCCCATCCCCGCCTGCTGTCCTGTGGCCGTCAGCTGACACTTCAGTCAAGCCTGGCGCAGTCTGTCCAGCTGAACCCCGGGCTGTTTCCAGCCATGCGTGAGCGCCCCGTCACACATGTTGTCACACGCTGCTGCGTGAGCCAGCGCGCCGCCCCACTTTCCTTCCCTGGAGCCCTGTCCGCACTTGCTCAGTTTCCGCAGCATTTCCTGGTAGCCCGGGATGAGTTTTGTGTCTTGCATTTTTAAGTAGAAGGACTGCATTTGAATTTTTATCTTACAGTTCTCATAACTTTTCTTCTGTTTTCATAGGATACGTTAAATATAACTGAGAACAAATTGCTTGATGCGCAGACTCAGATTTCTGATTTGAAAAGGTAAACGTGCCACCTCACCAATAAGCAAGCACTTGTGTCTGGGTTGAAAGTGATGCAGGCTTTCCGCAAGGATTTCACTTTATTTTTTAAAAGATTTTAGTCAGTATTTTTAGAGAGAGGGGAAGGGAGGGAGGAAGAAAGGAAGAGAAGGAAGCGTCAATGTATGGTTGCCTTTCACCTGCTTCTCCAGGATTTTAAAGCACTTTGAGATTAGATTTGATCCTAATTCTCTCAAGATAGAATTACATTTAATTTTAGCCAAAGAAGGTTTTTAAGTGGTTAGTGTGTATTGGTGGTCGGGCCTGAGAGGAGTGCCTTTCTCCAAGTGTGCATTTTCTCAGTAGAGGTAAATTGTCGAAAAGGATTTTAAGAAGCAAATTAGTGGAATTATTTTTATGCTCCTGGAAGAACAGCATTCACACTAATTTTGTGGTCATCTCCTTTCTTAAAGACCTGGCTTGGGAACTATATTCATGATCTAATTTGCTTAGTTAGGTAGGAATAGAGTCATAAATGGTCCCTGTGGCAAATGATTAAATATTTCTAATTGGTTTTGGAGCACTTTTCTGCCTTTGAAGATAGGGATGCCCCTTACTTGGAGATTTTGGTGCACTCTGGAGGACTTCCTAGGGGCGGTGGCAGGAGAGCCCTCCACGCTTGTCTGCCGCTTGGGACCCCGTGTGGTGTGTGCTGCGGGGTCTGGTGGGGCTGCCGGTTCCAGCCTTGCTGCAGCGCCACGGGGGCAGTGGGGCTTCAAAGATGAGCTGGAGGCACGTGCAAGGCTTAAAGGGACAGAAAGATGGACTCCAAACAGTTCATTGGCCTCAGAGCTTATTTTTTGTTGGTAGCTTGAAAACAAGCGTTTATTCTGAACACGACGCCCATTAGGTTGAGGGTAGTGGGATCGTGTAACCTTTGCCCTTGAAAAATTAGGAAGTTCAGCGCTGGCTGGTGGCCCAGTGGATAAGGCGTCGGCCTGCCCACCCAAAGGTTGCTGGTTTGATTCCCAGCCAGGTCCCCAGCCAGGTCTGTGGCTGGAGGCAGGTGAAAGGCCACCATACGTGGCTGTCTCTCTCCCTCTCTGCCTCTCTCCCTTCCCCGCTCTGAGAATGATGAATAAAATCTTCAAATAAATAAATAATAAGAATTAGAGAGTTCCTTTTCATAGCTCTTTTCCTGGGCATTAAGCCCGCCTCCTCTTGTGGGATAGTGTTACTCATGTACATGTTTCACGTACAGGAACCACAACGTATTTATTATTAAATGTGTAAGAACTGAAACTTATTGGAATACTTGCATTTATTTTATACTTCATTTACATGTTGTATGTTTTGATCTGTATTCGTATTTATGATTTTTTTTTACTAGCTACATTATTTTGTCCCTTTTTCTTCAGTTGTAGAGTATGAAGTGCTCCTCCCTACAGTTTAAAGTATTCGCCTTTCTGCTTGCTGTCTTTGAGTTTGTTCAGCTTTGTGGAGTTGGGGGGTTTTCCTGTGAAAGTGTTTACAGACCTGCAGCTCCCTGTCTCTGCTTCCCTAGAAGCGTCTGGTCAGTAAGGAATTGGTAGTTGCGCCATCTTTCCAACGTGTTGACGCGTACTAAAACTTACCTTGCCGCTTTGCATTAGGACGATCTCAAAACTTGAAGCTCAGGTCAAGCAGGTGGAGCACGAAAATATGTTAAGCCTTCGCCACAGCTGCAGAGCCCCCGCGAGGCCCTCGCGCGCCAAGTAAGTGCCTCCGCTGGTCCCGGGCTGGGGGCAGAGGCAGCCTCCTGCTGAGCCCAGCAGCTCGTCTGTCCCAGGTCCAGGCCGGCCCGCGTTTGGTGTCAGGGCAGAAGTGAGATGCGTAAAAACACCTGATTTAATGATCAGATAGAAAAGCTCATAAGCAGGAGCATCTGCCCAGAGGAGGAGCCCGGAGAACCAGGCTAGGGAGGAGGCGGGGTGTTTGGCCGTGATGCCCAGCGCTGTGGCCGTAGGCAGCTCGCCTGATTTTCTGTTTCCGAAAACAGTGGCTTTGGGCTCAAATATTGTAACAGGTCTTTTACCCTGGAAGTCCAGAAATTTTATTCCCAAGGTAATGGGAAGGCCTATGAAGGTGGATTTTCATTAGGTTGTATGGATTTTCCATCTTGGTTTTTCAAAAGTAGCTTTGCTATATAGTCTCAGTATTATCTTGATGATATGTTTACAGAGTAAGTTTTTTCCATGTTAGAATTATTTTTTATGGTTTTGGGGTAAATAGAGAGTATGAGTGAGTAGATCATAACTTTGCAAGAAGCTTATTTGAAAAAGTTTGTTAAATAGTAAATGTTAACCTAAATTGTAATGTTAAATGAGAAACTTTCTGCAGATTGTTAGTCTTAGTAGAACATGTTTTATTTATTTTTATTTATTTTTAGAGGGGGGAAGAGAGGGAGAGAACATTGATCAGTTGCCTCTTGCCCACCCCCAGCAGGGGCCTGGCCTTCAAGCCAGGTGCCGGGAGTACCAGTTCCTAAAGGGCGGGGCTGGGCCCCTCTGCTGATGACAAAGTCTAGCGTGTGTCCTGGAGGGGTGACAGGAGGAGCAGAGGCGAGTCATCAGACAGGGCCTGGACGGCTCGTCCGGGTGGCCTGGTCCGTCCGAGGGCAGGGCAGGGGGAGAAAATGAGACCGGTTTTAACGTCTGGCCCCTGACCAGTTAACTCATTAATGAAAATCCATTTAAAATGGGTTCTCGTCTTTCCCATCTTACTAGCCTGTTTCAAGTGTTCAGTAGCAGCTTGTGACCGGCAGCCACCGGAGTGGGCTGCGCAGAGAGAAGATGCTTTGCTTTGGCAGAAGATTCTGCTCCCAGTGCTGCTGTGGGAGGAGCTGAGGCAGCGGGCTCTCGGGGGTGCAGCGAACTGAGGGTCAGGGTGACCGCAAGGAGCAGGGGTGCAACGCCAGCGCAGTTCGGTCTTCAGACCACAGCGCGGGACTCGCGGGTCTAGACTCAGGTCGCTCCCAGTGTGTTCAGCCTCTGGGCAAGCGTGTAAGTCCTGTTTCAGAGCAGGGGCTTTCCAGCCGGGTGACGCCCAGACCTCCCCTCTTCCTCCCAGCACACTGGCCACCTCGGACGTCAGCAGGCGCAAGTGGCTGATCCCAGGGGCGGAGTATTCCATCTTCACGGGCCAGCCCCTGGCCGCGCAGGACAGGACCAAGGCCCACCAGAGGGAGGAGAGCTGCACTGTGGGGTGAGGTCACAGGCCAAGGTCACACCTAGGTTGGGCCACGTTTCCGGGTATTCCAGCTCTGAGCGTTCAGAAAGATGGAAAGAGCCACCTCCTTTGTTCTTTAATGGTTTAAGTTTAAGGGCCTGATTTTTATTTTACTTGGAAAGAGAAACACTTTCTGGGCAGTTCACGTTCGCAGGCTGTCGGGGCAGGTGGTCGGGGCAGGATGTCAGTGCACCCCGACAGTGCGGGCCCCCACAAGCAGCCTCATCTGTTCACTGCGGGGTGCCACGGAGGGAATATTTCTCATGCATCAGGGGGAAGAGATGGGGAAGCCCTGGCTGGTCCCTGCGGTTCCATTTTGTTTGTGTTGTCGTGCACTGACGTTCACTATGGAGTGTAACTGTCACCTCCAGTTACTCCCCAGCCCTCCTGTGACCGGTGTGTCTGGCCGGGAGGCTGTGACAGACGGATCACTGTGGACAGGGTCCTGCAAAGCAAACATGATTCCTGCCTTCGGGGCTGCAGGGCTGACGTGGGGGCACCTGCTTGGCCATTGCTCAGTGAGGGCTGCGTCCTCACGTGGCCTTTGTGGAGCAGCAGGGTGGGAGGGACGGGAAGGGGGGGGATAGAGAGAGACCTGGTCTCTCCCTTTTCCTTGGGGCGCGAGCACATTCCGGGGCTCTGACGTCTTGGTGTCCTCTAACCGAATCAGCTCCCAAAGACCCACCTCGGGGAACTCCACACTGAGGACGGGGGCTTCAACGGGTGTGTGTGCAGATGCGTAGTGTCTTACAACTGTTCCCAAGGTGCCGCTCTCCTCCGAAAAAGGATTCTTCACCTGGAGGCTCGTTGGAGGACGTGCAGATGAAGGGGGAGAGGGAGACTTCGGACGCACCGATCATGAGGGCTTTGAAAGAGCTTGAGGAAGAAAAAATGTTTAAAAACTGGGGCACGCAGACCGAGAAAGAGGACACTTCAAATAGTAAGTGTTGTATTCCTTAGTTGACATGGAGACATAAACTATAGACACGTAGGCACATTCCGTTTCCCCCTGGTGATGTCACCTTCTTTAAAATGGAATTCCGTGTCATGAAATAAGGTTAGTTTATTTTATTGCTGCTTCAGCCCCAATTCATAGATTGTAATTGAGTCCCTTAGGGAATAATTTGTCACAATCATGGCATAACCTACCTTTTATAAAAGCAGATGATGCGTTTCAGCCTGATTATTCAAGATTTCGGTGGCATTCTTAAGGCTGTTTGGAAAATTCCCACCTCAGTTCATCTTCTATCAAAAAGCTGGGACAGACACCTGCTTTTCATGAAGTGAAGCGGGACACCCCTGCCGCCCCCTCTCTAGGCCCCGAGCCCCAGCGGCAGGACAGCCTTCAGGGTCGCGTGTCTGTCGGGAGACTCACGATCGCCCCTGAGCCCGTGGCCTGGCCCGCAGAGCCTGCGAGACATCGTGGGTGTCCCAACCAAAGCCTGTCTCCTAGTAAATAAATAAGTGACCTGCTTTCTAAAAATAAACTCTAAAATCACCTTCAATGCCAGCTGGAACCGGAACCGGAATGGACATTATAAACTCCTGCATTTTCTCCCGCAGGCGTTTTGCCTGTGACGGTGACTTGCATGTGGCCTCCGTGGCCTCTGTGGTGAGGATCGCCGGCTTTTCCTGAGGCAGGCGGCAGGCACGTGGTCTCTCCTGGTGCATCGTCTTGTTTCTTTACATTTGTCCTGCAGAGGTAGTGAATCCTCAGCAGACGGAAACATGGGAAGGTGCGAGTCCATCCCCGGAGAGGTGCTCCCAGCCCCGACAGAAGAGGTCAGCTTCTGCCCCCCAGAGGGCCTCGTCATTGCCGCCTGCCAGCCGCAAGCCCAGCGCCCCAAGTAAGCGACGGAGGCCCCCGGGCAGCACTGCACGCCCGCCACTAGCGCCTCCTGTCTCCTGGCCCCTCGGCACCCCAGGGGACCCCCCGGTGCAGGTCCCCAAAGGCAGCAGTGCTGTCTGACTGCACAGGGGCCATGGCTGTGACTGAAAAACGGTCAGTTATTGAGAGAGTTTTTGTGTGTCCAGCAGAGTTTTCATTGCAATGTCATTTCAGTCTCTGAGGCTGAACAACATTTCAGTCTCTGAGCCTGGCGTTCCAGGCTGCAGAGTGTGGTGCTGCTGTGCAGGTCTTTAGTTAAGGTTCCTCAACACACCACCTTCTTCATTAGTCCTTACGGGGATGGTTTAAAGTTTAAACCCTGGACTCTTACACCACCGGTCCTCATTGTCCTGACAGCAGAGGCGACCCCACGTGGCTGTCATGGGAAGGTCATGGGGGCCAGGGCTCTGGTGTTCCCTCTTCTTTCCAGTCACTTCCAAAACCCTGAAAACCAGTTTTGAGTCAGAGCTGAGGTTATAGTCTTCCAGACATGAGGGCTTCAATTATTATTAGCTCTTATACTCTTATTTTTCAAAAAGTTTTACGATGAAATTGTATTTTTTTAAATGACTTTTCAAAGAAGATTTTTAAAATGTATTTTTAGAGAGAGGGTAAGGGAGGAAGAAAGAGAGGAGAAGAAACATCGATGTGCGGTTGCCTCTTGCACACCCCCGACTGGGGACCTGGCCCCAAGTCCAGGCCTAGGCCCTGAGTGGGAATCGAACCAGCAACACTTGGGTTCACAGGCCGGCGCTCCACCCACTGAGTCACACCAAGGCTGAATTGTATTTCTTCGAAAGTTTGGGGGAAAATGTTGAAAAAGAAAGCACATTTTCTGCCAGTATAACATGTGTATTATGTAGAAGGAGGTGAACCTTCCCTATTTGTCATCCTGTAGCCAAGCGAGAGATTATGTTGACACCGGTGACGGTGGCTCGCAGTCCGAAGCGGTCCCCGAAGGAAAATCTGTCCCCAGGATTTAGCCACCTCCTCAGCAAAGCTGAGGGCAGTCCGATCCGGTAAGTTCTCTGAAATTGTAGAATAAAATGTGTCTGTTGTTGGTTTTTAAAAATATGTCAGCTTATTATGCCTCTAGCTGTCATACTTTTCAGTCAACGGGAACTCTCTGGATTGAAATCCTATCAACGAATGTCATACTAAACATTAAAAGTACTTTAACACGTAAAGGTCTGTGGCTGTGTAAACTGCCTGCTACTAAATGTAATACCGTCCCAGACCCCTTCGCTCTGCCTTCCGGATGCAGGATGACAAATCTTTGTTTTCCTGGGAAGGTGTCTGATCAGGGACGATCCCGAGCCGGCCTGGTGGGGCCTGGAGCGCGCTGTGCGTGGCCCTCAGCAACGCGTCCTCTCTGACGCCCTGGGGCGGAGGGTGGGTGGTGGGAGGTGGGGGGCCGGGGGAACCGGCTCAGCAGCAGGTCACGCTTCCTCGCTTCCTCCTCCGTGAAGCGGGGCCAAGCGTGCCCGCCCTGCCCGGGGAGGCTCTGCCAGGAGGAAGGAGGTGCGTGTGGTCCGGGCGGTTGTCTGCAGCGTGGCACCAGATTTCAGTTCTAGAAAACTGACCAGCTCTTTCTGCAAAATGTGTCTGTGAGCGAGTCGCCCGGACGCAGCTCATCTTTCTAGGGCGACAGCGAAGCTCAGTTACGGTTCTTCTCACGAGTGACTTGCTTCATTCAATAGATTTGATATGCTTTTGGATGATTTAGATACTGTTCCTGGGTCCGCATCGCAGCGCCCCGGCCGCCGGAGTCAGCTGCAGTCTCTTCCTCTAGGTGACGCGGAAGGTAGCGTTTCCTGAAAATTACTCGTTCTGCTGTTAGCCACTCGTTGTGGGAGCTTCTGGTCCCTTGTCAAGGTTCTAGTGTGATAACACCCCGCACGTCAGTGTTTTGGTCCCCGGGGCTCCTGCTGGGTCCCCGTGGGTCCCCGTGGGAGGCGGGACCGCAGCGCAGGGGATGCGCCCGAGAAGCCCTGGCCTCCCTGCCCAGCTCCCCTCGCTGCGTGATGTTCGCTGGTTCCACGCTTAGGCCTTGGGGAATTTTTCTTCTTTCTCGTGAGCTCGGAGTACAGTTAAGATGATGTACGTGCCGTCTCGTGGGCAGGCGCCTCACGCGGCCCCTGCGTGTTGGAATCAATGTGCCCAGTGAGGCTGACAGGAGGCCCCGTGCTCCCTGAGGGGCCTCCACGTCTGTAAACACGGCCCACAGCGTGTCCCTGTGGCAGGGCTGGCCCCGCAGCAGCCGCTCCCGTCCCCGCGGCAAGGTTGGGTGACAGTGCGCACGCGAGCTCTGAGGAACCCTAAGAAATAAAATACATTTCTTTCCTCTCGGACAGAAAAAATATATTCAGAAAAAGCCATGGACACTCTTGTGACCCCTCCCTCTGCCCCTGAGCTGGCGGCGGGCGGGCCCAGGGGCGCCCCGGGGTGGGCAGCCTGTGGGCAGGACCCCCCCGGCGGCTGCGAGCACACTCACGACCTCGAGTGCACCACGAAGGCCAGGACCCTGGCAGAGACAGAACGATTTTTTGATGAACTTACCAAAGAAAAAGACCAGGTAAAAATGTTTTAAAAATTAAAAATTTTGTGAACCTAACGCCTGTGTCTAAGGAACAGCCAGCAGGGAGGGAGGGAGGGAGGCAAGCCCCCCGCAAGAGGTGGCTGAGTGTCACCGGGGACCTGGCCTGTGTGGGACCCCAGCTGGGCTGTCACCACTGCCGGAGGCTGAGATGGAGGGGAGACGAGGTGGCGGGAGACCAGGGGGCCCAAGTCTTCGCTTCTGCTCTGGGTTACAATCCCCAGCCAGTAATGAAAGTCTCCTGTGTTTTCTTTTGTTTTCTTTTTAATATTTTATTATTTTTAGAGAGAGAGGTAGGGAGAGAGGGAGAGAGACATCAATGTGTGGTTGCCTGTCACCTGCCTCCAGCTGGGGACCTGGCTGGGGACCTGGCCTGCAACCTGGTTATGTGCCCTGGCTGGGAATCGAACCAGCGACCTTTGGGTTCGCAAGCCAAGACCTTATCCACTGAGCCACCAGCCAGGGCAAAAGTCTTCTGTTTTTTAAAAAATATTTTAATTCATTTATTTTTGGAGAGATGGGAAGAGAGGGAGGAAGAGAGGGAGATAGACATCGATAGGTTGCCTCTTGCGCACCCCCAACTGGGGACCTGGCCCGCAACCCAGGCCTATGCCCTGACTGGGAACCGAACTCGTGACCCTTTGGGTCGCAGGCTGGCGCTCAGTCCCCTGAGCCACACCAGCCGGGACAATTTTATAACGTAAACTTGTTCTGTGTTGACAGATCGAGGCAGCCCTGAACCGAATGCCTTCCCCTGGAGGACGAGCCTCTCTGCAGACGAGGTTAAATCAGGTGACCAACCAGTGTGGGGGCCTGACGCTGGTCAGCGTCGCGTTGATCCCAGATGATGTTTTTATTTTATTTTTTTTAAAGATTTTATTTCATTATTTTTAGAAAGAGGGGAAGGGAGAGAGGGAGAGAGAAACATCAATGTATGGTTGCGTTTCACCTGCCTCCAGCCACAGACCTGACTGGAGACCTGGTTTGCAACCTGGTTATGTGCCCTGGCTGGGGAATCGAACCTGCGACCTTTGGGTTTGCAGGCCGGCGCCTTATCCACTGTGCCACCAGCCAGGGCCCAGATGATGTTTTTAAATGGCGGTTTTCAGCACATGAAGCAGTTGGTGAAAACTGTTATGAGCCCCTCTAGGAAGTGTTGGCTGATCTTAGCGTATTTGATGACTGCATGCTAGCTTGCCAGAGCAAAGACTGGTTTTACCTTTCATTTCAAAAAAAGGTGTTCGTGCCATTTTGTCCCTGAGAAGTGACCTTGGGAGCAAATGGTGCGGCTGTAGGGAGAAAGGCAGGCCTGGAGCTGAGCAGGGGAGGGTGTGGATAGGGGCCTGTGTGCGTTTCTTCCAGTTGCTTTTCAAAGAGGGTTAAAGCGCGTGGAGCCACAACATTGGGATTCGGTTCTTTCTGAAACATTCTAAACACGGCAGCAACTGTACGTTACGTAACTGCTCCTTCTGGCTCTCGTGCCTTCATGTCAGGAAAAGTTCCTTTCCAGAAAGATCACGATACCAGGATGAAAGGATGACAGAAAGGAGCGGAAATCTTTTTCTAGAGCCTGTGGTCCAACTTCTCTTCTTTTTCTGACTTTAAGTCCTTTTATTGTTTTGCTGTTCAGAAAGTTTTTATTCAGTAGCTTAGAAGACTCAACACACGAAACTCTTCTTAAAATAGTTTACTGGGAAAGCAGAAGAAAAATTTGTTGCTACTCTGATTCTAAATCTGTCTGAAACAGTTGTTTATTTTTATAGACTGACCATAAACTCTGAAAATAAGACTTGAAGGGCACGGGCTGTTCATGTGTATGTGTCAGAGTTCTTTTGGTCCTGTGAGAAGACAAGAGGTGGCACAGGGCTGAGGATGCTCGTGTATGACTCATGAGTGGAACAGTTTAGCTGGGCAGGAAAAGGTGAAAAACTGCAGCCTCAGCAGTGAGTAAAAGAACAATATGCACTCAAACAAAAGCATCAGCATTGGCAGGGAGTTTTTAAAAACAGCCCCTGGACGAGGAAAACGGATTCCCACCCCCGCAGGTGGAAGCGGAAGTTGCCATAGGCACCCTGGGTTACAGCGCGAGAGCTACCCAAAGCTTCCGAACTTTACAGGTAAACCCAAGGTTTTTGGTTAAACGCAGTGCACCTGATGGAATAGTGCACTTAATTTAAAACAATGTTGTAGAGATTTCCTTTTAAATTTTTTTAATAAAAATTTTTGGCTTTTTAAAAGATTTTAATTATTTTTTTAATTTATTTACTTTTAAGATTGTATTTATTATTTCCAGAGAGAGAGGAAGGGAGAAGGGCAGAGAGGGAGAGAAACATCAATGTATGGTTGCCTTTCACCTGCCTCCAGCTGGGGACCTGGCTGGAGACCTGGCTGGCAACCTGGTTATGTGTCCTGGCTGGGAATCGAACCAGCGACCCCTGGGTTCACAGGCTGGAGCCTTATCCCCTGAGCCACCAGCCAGGGCTGATATTTCTTTTTTGTGAAAAAGGCTTACCTATTTTTAGAGAGAGGGGAAGGGAGGGAGATAGAGGGAGAAAAACACTGATCGGTTGTCTTGCACACCCCCCGTGTCAGGGACCCGGCCCCCAACCCAGGCCTAGGCCCCCGCTGGGAATCGGGCATTGAACCAGCAACGCCCGGCACCGGGGGGTGATGCCCAGCCCCACTGCGCCACCCGAGTCAGGGCCAGTATTTCGTAACAAGACGAGTTCCGGGGACAGTTTGAGGTAGAGAGTTGCACTCTGCTTTCATTTGCTTTCTTAAAAATGATGAGTCTATCTTGAGAAAAAATCAAGGAAAGAGGAACAGTAGTTACTTCTTTCTTTTTGCTCATCTATCTGCTAACTTCTCTCAGGAAAACGTACCCCTTCTACATTTAAATTGGTAAAGAGAAAACTTTAAGTTTAATTTCGGGATACCATTTGGACTTAATACCGAATAAAGTATGTAAAATGATAAATATGAGCGGGGAGGACCCAGAACACCCCAGTATTTTTAAATAAAAGTGGTGTATTCATTCGTACATGTAGAAATTTCAGTCACCTTCGAAGTTCTTGCCGTTTGATGCAACACACCTGTTGAGACACTTTCTGCTGCTGAAAACAGGTTTTGAACTCATCCATTTTGATGCCTTTTAAGGTCCCTGCCGTTAGTTGTTTCGCCTCTTTCACATCAGCAAAATGTGTCCCTCTGAGGACCTTTTTCATCCAGGGAAACAAAATAGTTACTTGGGGTGAGATCCACTGAATAGGGAGGGTGGGGTACAGGGTCATGCTGTTTTGTTTTCCCGTCAAAAACTGCTGAATGTCCAGCATGGTGTGGGCAGGTGCCCTCACAAATCCCCATCTTGAAATGGGCAAATGCATCGAGTCTTAAAAAACACTCACTGAAGCCAAACAGCCTCTCCCAACAACGCCAGCTGGTGCACTGCGCAGGCGGGCTAGTGGGGAAGCCGGTCCTACAAGGGGCCCACCCTCCAGAAGGTTATTCCAGGGATCGTTCTTGGGTCCCCTAGAACAGATAGGACCCTCCAGGTACTATTTATTTTAAAACCACAGTTGCACGTTGATTTGTTGGGAAATGTGTTCCTTGGAGAGGTCCCTGCAGATGTTCTTTCCTTTTTAACTTGGGCAGTTTTGTCAGAAGAAAGTTACCTGACGTGTGTGTGCATGTGGGGTCTGTTAATGCCCGTGAAGGGTCTCCCTGGCCTCGGCCAGCCCGCGGGGTCCGAGCCCCTGCCCTGGGCGTGTCCCACGTGCTGAGGATGCAGCAAGTGCAGAGGTTACCTGGGACGGGTGGGAAGTTGGGCCCATCGTGCAGTTTAACAACTCAGAACACAGCTGGTTTGTGTGAACGTAAAAATATCCAGTGTCCATGTTTTCATTGTTCTTGGGCTGAAAGAAAGGCCACCTTGGCCCGGTGAACTCGGTGTGGAACTCTAATTCCCGTGTCTGTTGCTCCTGCCCAGGAGGCCCTGGAAGAGCGCCTGGAGAGGGTGAACCGAGAACTGGGGTCCGTCCGCATGACGCTGAAGAAGCTCCACGTTCTGCGCACGTCCGCCAACCTCTGAGACGCCCGCTGGCGCGGGGTGCAGTCGCGCCACGGGAAGGCAGACTATCTGCTCCTCAGGGGCCTTTGCACGCAGTTTTAAATCATGCTGTTTTATACTTCAAATGGCCACATATTTTCAAGATATTTTTGTTATGCTCAGGAATCTCGTCTATTTTACTATTTAAAAAGGGTTATTTTTAAATAGTATATGTCGCCAGTTTATATCCAGAATAAGGCGGTGTGATGAGGGCGGCGGCTTGTTTCTAAACACGTAGTGACATCCTGTGACAATGAACTTTGCACACTGATTTTGTAAATTTGTTCCACATTGTGATCACGATTCCTTTCAATAAATGCTTCAGAAGAGCTTCTGTAATGATAGACGACTACATGCTGAATGCAAAAAAATTACAGCATACCCTGGATTTTAACCGTTTTGAGGTTTTTAAAAAATGATAATGCAGTTCCTGTTGGAAACATTTGTTGCAGCGTGAACATTAGATTAGTAGTAATGGCAATATTAGGAATAACGGAATACTGAAAAGCTCTGAAAATGACACGAATAACTCATTCTGTTTCCCTTAAACTATTATTTGCAAGGAAAGAAAAATGAGAGAGATGTAATTTTCTCATTTTGTCACAGATCGTACTTTTCAGAGAAAGTTAAACAGTTGGAGAACTGTAGCTTTCTGCGAGTCATTCTGAATGTCCCCGTGGCCCTCCCTTGCTGGGCAGACAGGGGGTCAGGCCTTGATGACACACAGGCCACCCCCAGCGAGGCTGGGAAAGTGTCCGTCATCGAGCAGATGTTGGACCGGCTGAAAAGGGAACTCTCCCCTAGCAGGGGCCAGGCGGACCAGGGTGAAGAGGAGAGGTCAGGGGGGCAGTGCAGGCAGAGGGCCCAGCACCCCGCCGGGCTGTCCCTCTGGCTCTGGGAGCAGCGCGAGGCGGGACCCCAGGCTCTGAAGGGCAGCTCTGCAGGGCGGGTCCTGGCTGCTCTGCGGCCCACTTCCCACTGACTGTCAGAACCCGGTGCCCACGTGGTCAGACCTGGTAGGTGCGTGCTGATGAACAGACTCGTTCCACACTGTCCCAGTTGAGTCCCCTGAAAATGCGCAGATTTTAGGTTTTGGTTTCCTTCAGAGAGCGTGTTCTCCCCTTACGTGGCTCTTGGCAGCATGTAGTTATGATGCAAAGTCAGCTGTCCCTCGCAGGGCGTGGGTGCGTTGGGGCAGGCTCACCTTATCTGTGAGCACCTGCTCCTGTGGCTGGGCAGACACTGGCCTCGCAGAATTGCTCATCCACGGAATCAAGTGCCTTTTTTTGGTCTTTTTTCTTCCAATCCCCGAGATAGAGTAACGTGTTTCAAGACTGAGGCAAGGATTGCCTTTACTGGTGATGTTTCTTTTAACGTGTTCCTATACATGATGTTAAAAACTAACCTGAAGTCCTGGCTGGTAGCACAGTGGATAAGGCGCCAGCCTGCGAACCTGAATGTCACTGATTCAGTTCCCAGCCAGGGCACACGACCAGGTTGCAAGCCAGGTCTCCAGCCAGGTCCATAGCTGGAGGCAGGTGAAAGGCAACCATACATTAATGTCTCCCTCTCTGCTTCTATTCCTTCCTCTCTCTAAAAATAAAAAAACAAAAACAAAGAAAACCCTGAAAACTATTAGGCTAGTCCCTTGTTCCTTTTATTGTAAAGTCTACCACATTCTTAAGAGTAAAGACATTGCCATCTCAGAAAGGTTAGTTTTATCACATCAAGGAGCTATTGTCCTAGTCTGTTCCGCTTATTATTCCAAGGAAAGGATTAAAACCCATCAGAGCCTCTTCTGTGCCTCTCAGAAAACACGTGCTCTGATGTTTGAAGGATGTAATAGACTGGAAGTATCAATCACATTTTTTTAAAAAACGAAACTATTTTTTCCTTTGTGTCTGAGAAAAGAGAAACCCAGAAAAATCTGCCATCTTTCCCTTTGGTGGTGTTTAACTTAAACACTTGACATAAAAGCCACTACTGTCAGGGAGGTGACTGTTTGTCACTGGCTGGGGCTGAGCTGCAGTTAGTGAAAAACAAAACACCTGAGTGAAGGTGCCTTTACAAATGTGAGTAGTTAACTCTCCTTATACCTGGCTTGTCCCCTTGTCCCTTACAAGCCCCCTGGGGTAGGGAAACACCCTCCCTCCCGCTGCTGAAGATAGAGGTTCCAACAATGTGTAGGCCGCCTGGGCAGAGGGGCTAGGAGGGCCTGGCAGGGCTGGGTCCCACCTGCCTCCCTCCGCAGTAAGTGACCGCACGAAACTTCCGTTCAGGAAGGTGTATGCCAGGTGCCTGGTGCTTCGTAACTCCTTAGTAAATAGCACATTTCAGCCTCATCCTGAAACAAGCAAGCTTTTGAAGTAACTATTATGGTATGTTTTAAAATAATAAAGTAATTGTGTTCTAAGCAGTTGTCTTCCAAACTACCTTGGATTGGGTGACATTTCCACAAGGTGGTCCCGGATGTTCTGTCCACCTCTTTGCCAAAAAATGAGCTTCGTTGGAGTTTAAATAAGCTACCTTCGGATGTCAGGGTTCTTGTTGTTGTTTTCATGATTCATAAAAATTTGATAATGTGTTCAGCGTAAGATCAAAGAAGGCACTTTGATCTTTGGTGATTTGGGGCTTATTTGATATAAAGATACGGTGTTCTCCCAACAAATAATTGCCAATGTAATGAAAGCCATCGGTCCTTCGAGTGTTCTGTCATTGTGAGTCAAAGCTGCGTGAAGCAGCCGCCCCCGCTGATGGCGCATGAACGCGGTGATGACTTGGGTTTGCAGTTGGGTGGCCCACCCAAACGGGTTTCCCTCCTTAACTTGGAAAAGCCAGGTGCCTTGCTGAATGCTGTTTGAATTCCAAACTCTGCACTAGTATGTATGTAGTAAAACAAGACATTTTTTAAAATGTTCATTTTTAGATATCTCAAAAGCAGTTTTCACTCAATTTTACTAAGCAGCATGTGCTACACATCTTTAAGAAGCTTTGAAAGACAAGTGCTCCTCGCCCAGAGCTCCTTCGGAGCCAGCTGCCTGCCCTGGGCGGTCGTACGGGGTCGCGAGAGTCTCAGGACCCGAGAGGCCTGCTTGTACTTCACGAGTTTTTCAGTCGGTAATTTCCGGCCCTTCTGGAAGCCCTGGCTGTGGGGTAATACGCCATATCACACCCGTGTTCTTAGGACCCACGTTGCTCAGCTTCCTCCTTCGGATGTGTCTTTATTTTAACAGACCCCCCTCAGATAGGAGGAATCAAGCCATAAGTGCATGTGCTGGACAGTCTGTACCATGTCGTTGCCATGACTGCAGACTTCAGCCATAGCTCTGTTGTCTTCATCTTCACTGTAACGGAGACGAATCGCGTGCGAGCCCGGCTTCCTGTCGTGCTGATGGTCGGCAAAGCCAAGTGCGGCGGCAGCCCAGCCTTGGAGCAACCGGACTGTAGGCTCCCCGAGGGCGGGGCCATCTCCTCACCCTGCAAACAGGCACTCAATAAACTTAGGAGGAAAAACTGTCTTGTGCTGTTAGTGTATTTATTCTCACCAGCTAACTGTGGGGTCTGGTTTCTAAGGGTGTTATGTCTTCGGGGTTAGGTTCCAGTGACATCGGTCCGGGGGCTCTGTTCCCACCGCGCAGGCAGAGGGCCTCGCTGGAGGTCTGGGTGGCGGGAAGGAACTGAGGGTTCAGTGCTTGATGGGACAGACACCTCCACGCGTGTCTGAGCGCCATCAGGCCTGAGTTGGAGGCCGAATTGTGTCCTGTGGCTTTCCCGGACCAGCCCCTCTGCAATTCTGACCACGGGGAACCAGGCAGGTGACTTTGCCCTGCCCGCCTTCATGTGAAGGCAGGGTGGCCTGCGTCACCCCCCCGCCCGCACTGCCCGTCCCCTCTCTGCCAGGCTTGGAGCTGCTGGGTTTTGCTGTGTCCAGTTAAGTCCCACTACGACTGGGCCCCTGAGAGCAGCCTGGCTCCATCTCCCTACCTCCGCTTGCTAACAGCCACGCAGGGCCCCCTGGTCCTCCAGTTTCCCAGTCGGAGAGTCCGACCGGAGGGCACCTGAACATGAAGTTTCCTGATCCTCTCCCACGTCCTTCTTGAGTTCCGGGACCGGGCTTCGCGGCCCCCTCCCCCGCCTTCTGGCCCAGGGCCCCGGGGTGCTGGGCCTGCGAGTGGGTCCCGCCGCCCTGGATCCACCGGGCGCCGTGGATCGGGCTCCAGCCCGGCCTGCCCGCTGCGTCCCAGCGCCACCCCGAGTCCCGGGCGCGCGCCCTCGACTGCGTGGCACCCCGGGAGGACTCGTTGTTCCTAAAGCGGCCGTGGCCGTGACCCCGCAGGCTGCGGCCGCCGAGCGCGGGCAGGTCCCCCCAGGCCGAGGCGCTGTGAGCGCAGCCAGAGGTCTGGGTCCGGCCGGGGCCGGGGATCGGGCCAGGCCCGCCCGGCCAGCGCGGGCGCCCACGCGGCGGTTCTTCCGGCGGAGGCGGCCGGCCCGCCCGCCGCTCCCCGCGCGGCCTGACGGAGGCGCAGCGCCGCGGGCGAGGGGAGGCGCGGGCCGGCGCCGGGCGCGCGGGGAGCGGCGCGCGTAGAGCTGTCCAGCCGCCGCGAGCGCGCAGACCCGCCGCCGCACGTGCGCCCGCGCCCGCGCCCGCCGACGGCCCGGAGCATGCCCGGGGCGGCCCTCGCCGGGCAGCTGGCGGCGCGGGCGCGCGGAGCGCGGGGCGCAGGCGGCCGGGCGGGGGCCGCGGGCCGGCGCCTCCCCGGCGGCGTGAACGGCCGGCGCGACCGGAGAGGACGGAGCGGCGGCCGCCGAGCGGGTGAGTGTTCCGGTGGCCCGGCCCGGAGGCGGCGCGTCCCGGCCGCGAGGAGCCCCGAGGGCCGGGCTCCGTGGGGAGAGGCCCCGGCCGGGCCGCGTGGGGAGGGTGTGGCGGGCGCGCGGGACCCGGGCTCAGGACGTCGCCCCGCCGCTCCCGGTGTCGCCGGCGCTCCGAGTTGGGCCCCAGACGCTCGGGTCCGTGTCTCCGTCGGTTGCCGCCGGGTGCGGGGCTCCCCCCCCAGCGACAGGGTCCCGCGCCAAGGGGCAGGTGCGTGCTCAGCGCGGGGCAGCGAAGCCCGGGCCAGCCGGGGCGCGACCGCGGTGGGGTGGGGCTTGTCCGGGGCCCAGGCCTGGGTGTGGCCCTCAGAGCGGGGCCTGGACTTGGGAGAGGTGCCGTGCGCCCCTCGGCTGGAGGCAGATGCGGCCCTTCGCCATCCAGGGAGCCCCTGTCCTGTCGGAAGCCGGGCGACTGAGAGGCGCAGCTTCTGCCCCCGCCCCCGCCCCCGCGTCCTTTCTACCAGGTTTGGGCTCAGGGGTGACCTGGGGGGAGGGAACTTGAGTGTCCCCTCCGCATAGGGTCCACGGAGTCCCCTAAGAAACCCCGAGTGGATATTCTAAGTAAACACAGTGGCTTGCTCCGGAAATGCCATTTCAAGGCCAGGTCTCCAGCTGTCCCCTTGTAACGGACTGGCTGTCCCTGCACAGAGATTCTGGGTCTCCCCTCCTGCACCCCAGCCCTGCCTCTGAAGCCTCAGGCCTGCCCCCTGTCCCCACCCTGGAGTCTTCAGAAACCTCACTTGAGCATCTTGCTTGGTCCCCGGCCCCTGTGTCCGCACCCCCACCGGGAGTCCCTGGAGTGGATCCGACAGCCCCTCCCCCGTTGGGAGGGTAGGTGTAAACACCCCTCTTCTAGCCCAAGTCTCCCCCAAGCCCCCGGGGCCACTAGCATCTGTTCCGACCCCCGCCAGGCGGGGTCCCTGTCCTCATTTCACGGTGCCTGCTGGAGTGTGGGGCCCTGAGCACACTCAGCCCCCTGCCCCCCTGCCCTGGGACCCTCGCTGACCTGTCGGCTGTCACTAGCTGTTAAATCCCTCGGCGAAGAGGCTGTGACGGGGACTACAAGCCCCCCAGCCCTCCCCCGGCGCCCAGGGAGACAGTGAGTTTGGCAGGGCTGTTTTTCCTGTGGGGAGTGACTTGCTAAATGACAGGGACAGCGCCTGCTCTGCTGGGAGGACCCGTGCAGACCCGGGGTCCTCGGGGCTGAGATCCCGCCTTCTGCACTCACTCCGCCTGGGGGCTGGATGGCGGCCCCAGGGGCCGGGCCTGGCTGCTCCACAGCCCCTCACATGGTGTCTCATGGTCTTGCTTGGCCCCTTCTGGGTGTGGGCCCCACCTCCTCTCCGTGTTGGCTCCCAGGTAGGGTCCAGCCCTCGGCCTTGTGCCCCCAACCCAGCTTCCAGGAGGAACCGCAGGTCTCTTTTTACAGGGGCCTCCCCGCGAGACTGGGTCCCCGGGGGTCGGCGCTGAATCGCATTTCCTGCATCCCTGGTGGGCAGGCAGGCGTGTTGGGTCCGCGGTGGGAGGGTTGCTCCAAGCCGCCTGCTGGTACGTTCTCCCCCTTGGGACCCATCTTCCCTTCCTCCCAGCCCAGAGGTATATTTTAGCACCAGGCAGATGGCCTCCTCACCATCCCATCCGGTTAAGCCCTTCCAGCTTGGTCTCTGGGAGGAGCCAGTCGCCGGGAATATGCAATTATTTGGAGAGAGAGATTAGAAGAGGAAACTTCTGGTGCTTCAAGATCATGCTTTTCTTTCTTTCTTTCTTTAAATTTTAGAGAGGGGGGAAGGGAGGGGGAGAGAGAGGGAGAGAAACATGGACGGGAGAGAAACACTGTCTTACTTGCCCCAGGGACCAAATCTGCCACCCAAGCACGTACCCTGACCAGGAATCGAACCGGCTACCTTTCCATTTGCAGGGTGACGCCCAACCCACCGAGCCACACTGGGCAGGGATTGGAATCATGCTTTGCTGCTTTCGAAAAGTCACCAGGGCAGTGCGTCCTGCAGGCGAGCACAGCCACTCACGCCAGCTCCCTGACCCTCTGCAGGAAGGAGCTGCTCAGGGTCCCCTGAGACTGGGTGTGATGCTGCCGAGTGCTCTTTGCCCAGCGTCTCCCGGGTGGCTCCGGCAGTGTTCACTGGGCTTTTGCTGGGGTCTTGGGGGTGCTGCCAAAGCCCCTCCTCGCCTGGTTTGCCCGGAAACTGGGGACCTCGGGCCGTGCCGCGCAAGCAGGCTTCTTGCGGAGTCTCACACGGAGACTTTCTCGGAGAATTTCGGGGGGAACGAGGTGGCTTCCTCCTTTGATGGGGAGAGAGAGGTGTGCTCTGTCTGCAGGTGGCCCGCCCTGCGTGTCCAGAGATGGACGCTGAGATGCGGGGGCCGGCCCGCTGATTTTCCCGAAGGCTGTCGGGGTTGGCACCCGTCTCACGCACACGCGGTGCCGGCTGCTCGGTCACCTCTGCTCGGTCACCTCTGCTCCCTGGCCAGCGGGCTTCTCGGTGTATATCCGGTACAATGTCCCATGTAGCGAGTGTATTTGCTTACCCTCGGGGTCAGCCTGCCGATTTCCACTGCCCTTTGCTGTCCACGTGGGTGCGTATGGTTACATGTAAACCTACCTGTCTGTACCCTTGAGAAGTCATCGCTAAAGGGGTATGGAAAACTGGACAGATAGGGGAGCTGAATACAATAAGTAGCCTAGCCCCTGACACTCAGGCCAGCTCTGGTTGTGGTCAGGGAGCTGCGCCCCTACAGGCAACAGACGCGGTGTGGTCCGAGCTAAGTGTTGCTCAAACAGGAGGCAGAATTTAGAAGAGGAGACACCCTTTTCTGGGAAAGGCAATCAGGGTTGACTTCCTGGTAGAGGTGGGATTTGAAGAGGCCTTGAAGAGTGGGTGGAGTTTTGATTGCCACAGCACCTGTAAAGGGTGTAGGAGGGAAGAGTCTAAAATCTGAACAGATGTTTTGGGGTGAAAGGCGAGAAATGGCCTTGGGGGAGGGGCTGGTAAAATGAGGAGCCTGGTGAGGCCTTTCCAAACCTCTCTCCTGTCTTGATGGAGGGCTAGAGACATCGGACCTGGGAGGGCTGCACCGTGTTAAGGGTGAGATGGATGAGGAGGTGAGGCCGGCAGAAGAGAAGGGACCTGCCCAAGACCTGCCCCTCCGCCTGGAGCCCAGGTCCCTACTAACCAGCTCCGGCTGGTGACGGGCAGCTTCTCACACCCAGCCTGGCACATGCCGTGACGTCCCCCTGCACAGCCTGGAGGGCCAGACTCGTGGAGAATGTGCCGGCGAGGAGAGCCGGCATGGGCTTCAAGTGCTCTCGTTAACAGTGGCCTTTGCCGGAAGACAGGAAGACAATTAGCCAGCAGGCAAGGTTCCCGGAACAGACAAGTCACAGGCCAGCCGTGCAGCCTTGGAGGAGAGCAGAGGGCAGCTTCTGGCGCTCTCCCTCCACTCCTGAAGGCTTCTGCCCTTCACTGAGCTGCCCCTCAGCGCCTGCCCTGCAGTGTCCCCGCTGTGGGAAGGGGCGGGCGCAGGGGCGCAGGGCTAAGGCAGAGAGTGATCCAAACGGCCTCCAGGGAATGCAAAGGCCCTGCGGTGGACCTCTGTCGCAGAGCCAGAGCGGGAGACCTCCCAGCGGGCCACCTCCTGTGCCCCCAGCTCCTTCTGAGATTCGCGCAGCAGCTCCTCACTGTGAAGAGCTGTGAGCCCAGGGCCAGGGACCATGGAGCCGCCGCGCCCGGGGGAAATTCAGCTGAGGTTCCTTCCAGCCTCTGCGTAATGGTTGCCAACCCATCGCTAGGCAGCCCTGTTTTGTGCCTTTGCATTGCGGGACACCTTCTTTAATAGCGCGCGTTGATTCATTAACCTTGAACTTGGCCCCCAGCACCGTCACTCATGCGTGAACAAGGCTGAGCTGACACACGTTTCCTCCCAAACTGGCACCGGGACACCAGACAGTGCTTGGGGCAATTTTAAGCCGTGAAACCTCCAACCAAAAGGCAGGAACGTGTGAAAATCCTCGCCCCCTGTGCTGGGACACGCGTGTTAGGCGACACAGGGATTTTGCCACTCTGCCCATGTCCACAAAGGACTGCAGAAGCGCCAGGAGCGATGATTTTGGGGCGCCGGGCAATTGTAATTCCTACCTGAGGGACCTGAGTAGTGAGGTCAGACCCTGCACCAAGCACGTCCCTGAGGGCTGGGAGGCACCGGCTCGCTGGGCATTTCCTCCTGCCTGCGTCCTGCAGAAGAGGAAACAGGCCCAGAGCTGCGGTGACTTGCTGGAGCTGAGCTCACGCGGGTGGCCGGGCCACCCCCCAGATGTGCCCCTACCCCCAGTGGTTCCAGGTGCGGCTCTGACTCCTGAGCTCCTCCTGGCTCCCTCGGGGAGTGGGGGCGGGGTGGCAGCTCTCCCTCATGCGTGCCCACCTCTGCCACGGCGCCTGCCCCTCAGGGTGCCCCCAGCGCGTTTGGAACGGGGTGCCTGGCTGGTACTGAGCCCTGGATGAGTGAGGGCTGGGGCCGCAGATCCCTGTGCTTGCTGGGTGGTGGGAACCAGAGAAAGAAGCACCCGGGCCTGGTCTCTCCCCACCTCCTCCGTCAACCTCAGGCAGGAGGTGCCCATGTGGGCCCCTCTAACACAGCTGGTCCTCAGAAGGAGGCTTTCAGGCCAACCTGGGGCTTCCTGGGCCCCAAATCCTGGCCCTCTGCTCCTGGGGACCTGTCCCAAGCCATGTGCAACGCAGACTACTGCTCAGGCTTCACGCCGCCTACTTGGCCAGGTACTTCAGGGCCGAGGATGGAATGTTCTCCTTTGGCAGCTGGGGGGCTTCCCCGCCCCAAGCCCTGGCTCCCCTGAAGGTCCCGCGGAAGCCTGGGCTGTGTGGGGGAGCAGGGCAGGGCTCTTTCCTGGGGCGGCCCTGGAGGGACTGAGTCAGGGCCTGCAGCCTGCTGGCCTCACCTGGCCTCCGGCCTCGGAGAAACCCAGCCCTGGGGACGCCCACCTGTGCCAGTGTCCTGGGCGAGGCCGGCGGAGGGAGGGCCACCTCAGTGGGTGCTGCCCGCTGCCCCCCGCCCCTGCTGTCCCTGTAGCCCCTGAGGAGCATCTGAGAAGGTGGGGGTGTAGGACTTTAGGGGTGGGGGGTCAGGGGAGAAGGTTGCCCTCCGCATTCCCTACGGGGCGGCTCCTGGCTGCACAGGGCGCGCTGCTCCCGCTGTCCTGCCGAAGGCCCCATTAATTGCTTTTCTTGGCGCTTGATAAGCGTTGACTTTCCACTTGAGGTTTTTTTTCACAAGAGGGAGAAAAACCAAACATCTTCTGCAGTGAGAAGTTTTCCCTCTTGGGCAATCGCAGAGGGGAAAAAAGCACTGTCGTCCTTTGAAACTGACACCAGGGAGGCTCCTGGAAGCCTGTTTCCAGGAGCCGGTCAGCGCT
Organism: Noctilio leporinus; assembly: GCA_004026585.1. NCBI lineage: Eukaryota > Metazoa > Chordata > Mammalia > Chiroptera > Noctilionidae > Noctilio > Noctilio leporinus. The sequence goes on along the minus strand of PVIW01000325.1, from coordinate 131,921 downwards.
GCGCATCCGACAGGCCCAAGTCCACGGTGGCTGAGCCTTCTGGGAGGTGGGAGGCCCCGCCGCCTGCCGGTGGCCCTCGGTCCAAAACTGTAGAGGAACCCACATCAAGCCACCGGAGTTCCGGAGCGCCCCCAGGGGCTTAGCGGCCCGTTGGCCAGGCATCGCCTGGGACCTCATCTCCCCAGCCTTGGGTGACTCCCTGCACCGTCGCGGGAATGAGGGTCCCTAGCACAGCCTGTCCTGCGCCCTGGGGTCCCAGGTTGACAGCCCAATGACACCCATTTTTCTTTTTACTCCTGTTACTCCCCCTCCCTCCAAGTCCCGGGTCCTGAGGAATGTTCCGTCTGACTTTCTGTCAGCAGGGAGAAAGGAATTCCCTAGGCCGGAAGGAGCACTGGAAAAAAACAAGCCCAAGGGCATGACCTTTCCCTGAGGAGGAATAGCTCCCTGGCCCTGAACACAGGACCCCAGGGCCCCCCAGGCGGGACTGAGATTCCAGGTCTCGAGGCCACGCAGTGAGCTGCAGGCTGGCACGTAGCATCCGGGGGTCCTGGTGGCCCGGTGGCCGCAGGACCGGCGTTTGGAGGATTTAGGCTAGTAATGTCACCCCACCAGGTGACCTTGGCCATGGACTTTCCCCGCTGCGGAGGTTCCTGCTAAAGGCGAAGGAGGGAGGTGACTCTTCCCGCGTCCAACCGTAGGGCCGTGGGCTGGCCGGCCGCTGCCGGTGCTGAGAGGTTGCGGCTGCCTTGTCTCCCGTCGCCGCCCAGTGACTGTGTGGGGTGGCGATGGCTGGAGGTGGGAGGGTCTTTCTAGTTCACCCACCTTTTTGTGTGACACCCTCCCTGCACCCGATGCTTTGTTTGACACACACGGCATTTTGCAGGTGGGGAAACTGAGGCTCACAACGGTCACGGATGGGGCCCCGGTGCTCTCCCTTCCCGTTTCACGCCCGGGGCCACTTCTGCTCAGCGAGGTCATAGTCTGAGGCCATCGTGCAGGAAGTTAACTGCTGGCTGGTCACGTGCAGCCTCGCCCGCAGGCCCTGACTTCTGCCCGGGTGGGAGTTTGGGGCCAGTTCGCCGGGGGAGGTTGGAGGCCGGGCCCGGGGCCCACGCCTGCTGCGTGTCTGTGAGGCGCTGGGGGTGGGACAGCGCGTTTTAAAAAGGGGCGCAGCTCAGGGCTTGTCTGCCAGGCGCCTGCCTCGCACCGCGCAGCGTGGTCTGTGTCTTTCCCTCTCCTGCCCCAGGTCTCCCCATTTCAGTTCTTTTCCTCGCTCTCCGGCTCAGGAGAGAAGGACCAGGGACCCAAGCTGCCTTGTTGGCCGCAGGGCAGGAACCCGGTAGGGAGGGGAAGGCAAAGCCTCTTGGTCTCCCCGACCTGCCCACCTCGGCCCGGCTCTTCTGGGCTGGGAGAGCTGAAGGTTAGGAGAGGCAGGTGGGCTCACAAGGGAGCCCCTGGCTCACATCAGGGTCCCTTCGGCCACAGGGAGGGGGTCTGCCTTCCCAGCCTCCCTGAGGCGCGTGTCCGCAGTGGCTGACTTGGGTCCTCGCTCCGGATGGAGATGCATCCCTGGGGCTCCTCACGCTGTGTAAGCCCCACCCCAGACAGTTGTCACCTTGACGTGGCTCCGAACTTGGAGGCGGAGCTTAATGAAACCTTGAACACGAGGAAGGGGCTCCGCCCACCCGGTCTCCTGAGTGGGCAGCCGCTTGCTGGTTTCTCTTGCTTTCGCCGGAATCCTGACCGAAGGGTCCCACCCCCACGGCTGTGCTCCAACTTAGGGCGCAGAGGGAGCCCGTGGGAGTGGCAGGAGGGGTGGCCGGGTCCCCTGCAGGACGCGAGACGGCCTTCCTGTCCTTCCTCCAGACCAAAGGGACGTTCGCGTAACCCGGAATGAACCGTTTTGAAAGTTGGAACCCAGGGTCGTGTATCACCTTCCTGAGGCTGGGCAACCAGGGCCAGAGCGTTCTCACCTCCCAGGCCCGCGAGCAGTCACGCCTTGGCCCCTGGCGGCCACACATCTATCCACACGTTCTGTCTCTGCGGATGCGCGGGTCCTGGACGCTTCCCGTGCACGGAGCTGTGCGCCGTGGGGCCTTTGGTCCTTAGCACGGGCCCTTCCTGAGCAGCACCCCGCCCAGTCAGCCCCATCCTCCTGTGCCTTGGTTTCCCATCCACCCAGCGGGGGTGGTGATGCTCCCTCCAGGGGTGCTGTGTGGGGTGGCAAGAGGTTGGGTGAACTGTCACCTGCCCAGCCCTGGGGAGACGCTGCCTCTGGGTCAGGGGCAGCCTGGGTGCTCCCACCTCGCAGCTATGAACATCAGGGGTGCCTGGCCCTCCACCCACCGGGGGCTCGCTGCCCTGTGGCTTCTACCTGCTGGAAGGTCTCCTCCAGCTCCAGCAGGAGGGGACAGAGGTGTGTCCTGCTTTCTGGGGGCCTGTGGGCATTTGCTGGCTCCCAGCACATGGTAGTGGGGGCAACAGGGGTCCCTGGGAGAGGGAAGCCAGAGGGCGACCGGCCGCCCCTGGGTGGCTGAGTCAGAGCAGGGAGCCAGTCTGGAGCTCACTGAGTCACACTTGCCTTCTTCAGGCCAGCGACCTTCGGACATGAAGTGTTTCCAAGAGCGGAGTTAGGAAACCCGCGGCGGGGCCGCACCAGTTCCGGTTCCGTGTGCAGGGTGCCGAGGAGAAGCCTGGGGCGTTCCCTCGCCGCTGACAGAGGGGCTAGCTATTAACTCGGGGCGGGATGCACCGGGCTTCATCTGCCAATTCTAAGGCCCTTAAAATGAGCCGCGACACAGTCCATAAATTGCCCCGGGGAGGTACGTTGGGATTCCTGTCGGATTACTCAGCGGATAAACCAAGGTGGAGGGCAGATGTCCACGCAGATGGACAGCGAGGGGCGTCCCGCGTGGGTAAAGCGCCAGCGCATGCGGGTGATCTCAGCTGGCGCTCGGCGGGCCCCACGGCAGGTGGCTTTCTGTGGGCACGGCCAGCGCCAGCCAGCTCTGAGGCTAGGCCTCCGACCAACCGGGCTACGTGAGGCAGGTGAGTGGCTAGCTCTTGGGCCCTTCCTCCCTGCAGGCCCTCCCTCTCCCCATTTTACAGATGAGCAAACTGAGGCCCCGACGGGGAGCGTGCGTTTCCCCTGGGCTGTGGATGCACATCCTGGCAATCTGCCTCTGCAGCGGCAGGTTACATCCCCCCAGAGACAGTTTCCCCCCACGAAGGTCCCCTCTGGGCATGAACGCGGCCTCCGTGTGCCTGCCGGGGAATCTGCGCGTTGCCTAAAACTTTCCCGAGTGCGGAAACGGGTCCCTAGGCGCCGCGGGAGAAGGGGCACTTCCTACTTTCAAGGCTGAGGAGGGCCCTCCTGAAGGAGCTCTCCTGGGCTGGCACTTACTGCAGGGCGCCCGTGGGTGACCATCGTCCCAGACTCTCCAGGGGAGCACAGGTGGCGGCTTAGGTTGCCGGTGTCCTGGGTACGTTGCCACCTTTCCCCCAGCTGGGGAGTGGGGGGCCTTTCTCCGCCGTGGGGCCACTGGGCCCGCAGAGCCCCGGGCAGCTGGAGCGGAGCAGACGGGTTTCAGGAGGTAGAGGGTTATTTTCAGCTGCACAGCCTCCGTGGCTCCGTCACTATGGAGATGCCAGCTTGGCAGCCACCAGCTCCGTGCTGCCCTGCCGGGGAGGGAAGGGGGTCCTGCTTGTTTCCTGGAAGTGGTTCCCAGGCAACCTGGGCCTCTGGGTGCGGGATGGGACCTCCGTTGGGTGTGCGTGAGTAGCGGGGAGACGGAGGTGCTGCTTTTCGCTGTGTTGTGTGACCTGGGCAGGCGCTTCACGGCCTGGGCCTTGGTTTCCTCACCTGACAAGCGGGGTGATCGCTCTGCCCCGCTGCTCCCCTGGCTCCGGTGTCAGGTGGTGAGGACCGGGCCGGAGTCCACAGCCAGGTCCGAGGGCGGCGTGTGCGCACGGGCGTGTGTGCCGCCGGCTGTCCCGACTGTGGAGAAAGTTCCCACTCCGTCCCTGTGTGGCTGCCCTTCCCGGCATGGGGGCTCCCACCTTCGAAGGCAGAGGATGAGGAGTCCTTTCCGCAGAGTTTACAGAAACACTCTCGGCCCTGTCCCTGTCGTGGGGTCACTGTCCCGCCTCCAGCAGGAAGGGACACCTGGCACGAGAGCTCTGTGCCGACAGTGGATGAAACAGGCTCTGAGGGGTCAAGCCTTTGTCTGGAGTGGCTCAGCCGTAGCCCCAGAGCTGGGACCAAACCGGACCCTCTTGGCTCCCGGACCAGCGTTCTCCCCACGGCTCTGTACAGTCGGCACAAAGGGGCGGACGCCTGGGACTGGCTGTCACCTGCAGCCCTTTCCTCCCTCCTCCCTGGAAATCGCTCTTAGCTGTTGTCCCCCAAAAGGAAAGTGACAACTGTTGGTGACTTGGTGGAGAAATGACAACCCCCGTGCGTCGATGGTGGGAACGTGGATGAGTTCACGACCGAGTTACCACGGGATGGGGGGACAGATGAAATGCAGCCTCTCCATGCCATGGGACGTTATTCAGCCGTGAGAAGGAAGGGGATTCTGACACAGGCCGGAAACGGACAGGGATAGAACCGTGGCTTCCAGGAGCCGGTGGGCAGGGAGCGGGATCCGGAGCCCCCATTTAGGACGATGAAAGTGTTCGGGAATAGTTCTGCAACATTGTGAATGTCCTTTCTGCCACCGAACTGCACACTTAGAAATTATTTAAGTGGTTAAGGAAAAACCCTCAGGCTTGCCTTGGACCCTCAAGCGGGTCTCGGGCTGACCCTACGCTGCCTCTGTGGGCCTGGCTGGGGCCACGCAGGGACCCCAGTCCTCCTGTGCTCCAGGGAGGGTGTTCCTGATGGCACTGGGGCTGTGGGCACGTGACATCTGTCTCTGCGGAGTGCCGTGCACCTGACCCGGGCATGGCCTTTCATGATGCTTGCGTGCTCTGAGCGAGTGGAAAGATAAACACCTTTTCAAAGAGCAGGTGCCAACTGCCCGGGGTCCCTGGCGTTCACAGCTGTGAGGCGCATGGGACACGCTCTGCTGACGGCAGGTGCTGCACCCCGGTTTGCAAGAGGGAGACCTCGTGGCGGGGCCAAAGCCCACACAGACAACACGTCTTGCCATGGGGACAAGTGGGTCCTGGCCCCTCTCGGAGCTCCTGCTTGTGTGTGTGTGGTTTTCGGTGTCCCTTCCTTTCCCTTCTGAACGGGCAGGGCTGTCTGGCTGGCGTGTCCTTTCGAGTTGCCCCAGCCTGGGGCTCGTGGCTCTGGGTGCGAACCACCTTCCAGAACAGAAGCGGAGGTTTAAGTACTCGGAGCTCTGCTACAAGGAAGAAAGCTTAGACTCTTTCACCAGATGCCAGGAAAGCATTTGATAAAACTCAACATCCGTTGCTCTTAAAGGCAGCGAGACTGAGGGCTCAGCTCAGCTTTCCCGGTGATAGAAAACATCTCCAACCAGCAGAGACTCACTCCAGGTCTCGCAGCGGAACAGAGCGGCAGCACTTCCCCAGGAACGCCGGGGAGCACAGCGTGCTGCGGGGGGCGGGGGCGGTTCATGAAGGGATCCCGGGGCCGCCAGCATCTGGAAGACGCGCCCCCTTGAATGTCAGCTGCAGGGTGACCCTACCTCCGCTCACAGCGCTGGATCCCCCACTCAGAGCCAGGCACCGGCCGGGCCAGGAGGATAAGGAGCGGTGCCCTTAGAAAGCAGGGTGCACGCTCATGTTTAGAAACGGAATCAGCATCCGTCTTTGGTTCTCCCAGTCGACACGGCAGGAGCCATGAGAAATAAATGACAGGGCGGCGGCCAAGTCACAAGATGAATAAGCAGCTCCTGAGTTGTCCTCTGCGTCAGGGCAACCAGCTGGCCATCGGGATGGAAGGAATCCTCTCCGTACCTGTGTGCCCGGCTGTCCACAGCCAGTGGGCTTGTTTTCTGGTTAGGGGGGAGGGGGACAGGCAGTGGCCGGTGTCCCAGAGACACAGGCACGATGGTGTGATGGCTGCCCTTCATCCGGACCCCTCCCAGGGCCAGGCCTCCCATTGAGGGGCCTGTGTATGGTGGTGTGACCTGGAGTCATGAGACCCCATATACTTTTCTGAGGACTCTATGACAGTTGCTGTCCTGGTCACCCCACTTCTAAATGGCTGGGGTTGCTACCAGCCCGCCTGTGAGTCTGGGGATTATTGAGCAAGAACTGGGGGCCCGCAGGCCTGAGGTCCGGCCGGGTGTGCACGCAGCCCGGGAGCACGCCCACAGCTCCCTGGAGGGCGGCGCGTTTCTTAATCTTTCTGATTCTTGGGGAATCTAGAGTAGACCGTCACGTGGATCTCAAAACACCGTTTTGAGTAAAATCCAAACGTTCAAAACGCCTGTTCAGTTAGACGTGTACCGTCCGCTGAACGGCCCCATCGGTGGCCAGCCTCTTCCTCTGATGTCGTTGTTAAGATTGATACCCACCCACCCCCATCTCAGCGGTCACCCCATTTCTGCCTCCACTCAGCCTATCCCTTCCCTGACAACTCGGTTTTCTACAGGTCAGAGAACATCAGTTCTCCTTACTGGGCTTTTCTTCCCTTTTCTCTGCACGGAATCACTCCCCCCTTCTTTCACTTGTTTATGAAAAAATGACCGAGCCCCAGAACGTCCTAGGCGGTGCCACACCAGGGACATTCCCAAGGGTCTGAAGGATAAGTTAGGTCCATTCCACGATCTGCGGAACTGAGGGCTTACCTTGCGCACCTGCTCTCTGGACTGAGCAGTTCATACGTGTTGGCCCGTCCAGGTCGCCCCCCACCCCGTGTCTGTACCGACTCGGCAGTGGACGGTGGGCGGCCCCATCGTTCCGCTAAACCAGCTCCCTTCGCAGGCACTTTGGGTTTTAATAGCGGAGAGCATCCCGGTGCGCAGGCTCTCGTAGTTGGGGGGCAACATGGAGAAGTGGGGTGACTCGGTGGAGGGGCTGCCCTTGGAGTGTCAACAGCCGTTGCTAAATTGCTCTCCGCCCAGGTAGGGCCCGTTTACCCTCCGGCAGATGCAAGTGCGAGTCGGTGGTTTTTAACCTCAAACCCCAGGCAAGGAAGAGCTTTTAAGTCAAATGAAAATTAGGCTTAAAACCGTGTGAGAGCTTTTCCTGCCGCAGAGGGCCTCTGGCGGGGTTCCTGGCGCTGTTGGGGGAGGGGGCAGCTGGGTTCCTGGGGGCAGGTTGTGGCCTGGAAGGTTCCTTCGTGGTGGGGGTGGGGGGCAGCGGGACCAGGAGCGGGGGGGGGGGGGGGGGGGGGGGGGGGGGGGGGGGGGGGGGGGGGGGGGGGGGGGGGGGGGGGGGGGGGGGGGGGGGGGGGGGGGGGGGGGGGGGGGGGGGGGGGGGGGGGGGGGGGGGGGGGGGGGGGGGGGGGGGGGGGGGGGGGGGGGGCTGCCTTCCCCTCCTGGGGCAGCGCCACCCTCCCCACGGTTCCAAGAAGCTCCCGGAGCTTTAAAGTCATCCTAGAACTTGTAAAATGGCAAAACCAAGTTGCCAAGTACAGCTACTGTTTTTCAAGAGTCGTCATTCACAGGTCTTCCCCGGCAGGAGCATTTCTGTGGGGGAAGATGGAGCTCTGGGAGGGAGGGCGGGGACCATGGCGCGCAGGTGCGGTCAGGATGAAACGCGTGTTGCGTGTTGCGTGTGTGTTTACCCTCACGCACTGAGAGGCTGCGGTTCTCACGAACGAAAGGAGGAACTCAGTAAGAAACCTCCCATCTAATAATACAAAATAACAAATGAACGAGGCCTTTTGAGCAGCCAGCCCCCTTAGCGGTGTGGTTCTTGGTCACCTGGAAGCGGCGAGGGGCTGGCACGGCTGGGGGGGCTGACACGGAGGGGTGCTGCGGGGTGTCCCCCAGAAGGAGCCAGGAAAGAGCCGGGTCCGTCCCCTGAGGCCTGCTCCCCCCACCCCACCCCCGGCCGGCTCACGTCTGCCATTAAACAGGAGCCTGTCCCTGGGTGCCGCCTGGGTGTTTTGGGGGCCTGGCCTGCGTGAAATGAGCCGGGACCCCCTGTGTCGTATCCCTGTGTTCCTAGAGCCCCGGGTAAGTTCTGCAGGAAGAGCCCTGGCCCACCCGGCAAGGAGCAGAGGAGGGGATCTCACCCGCACGGCCGAGTGTCCCAGGGCGTCTCCCGGGCCTCCCTGAGGTGCCGGATCATGACCTGTGAACACCGTCACCCCTGAGGTGTTGCCAGGCACCTGGGCCCCCATTTGCACTGGCATGCCCACCCTCACGTGGGCGGTGGCCTCCCACGGTGTCCGGCGTGGGCTCTGACTTAGTCACGGTCCTCCCCCTGTGCGTGGGTTCTGGGGGCCTCACCCTCCTTGCGGACAGAGAAGTGTGAGTCCCAGAAAGACTGTTGTCCCATGGCCACAGGGAGACCCCTGATTTGGGCCAGCGTGTCTGTCCCGGGAGCGAAAATCCACTTCCAGCCACATGGGCTCACCCCTCTCGTGTGCCAGCCACACGCGGACGCCAGGAGGTGAGGTGGGCAGCCAGCCCTTGCCCGGCACCGGGCACCCTGCAAGTCTTGCAGGGCATCGCTTAGCAAGAGGCCTGTTAGCTGCGGGTCCCAGGTGACGAGAACTCAGCCACCTGCCCATCAGGTTTGCCCCTCCGAGGGCCCTTGCCGCAGCGTCAAGACAGCAGACGCCCGTGGAGTGTCCACGTGACCCACTGCGGTCAGGGAGGTGGCAGGACTTCGCGTGTTTTCAGGGCGCAGCCTCCACGGTGGCCCGCCTTCGGGAAACCCCTGCTTTTGCACAGGCTCCCAGTGGAACTCTCTTGCTTTTAACTAAAATTAAGAAAATAATAATGAAACAACTTACCTAATGCCTCCATTTTAAAAAAGAGGAAAAGAAAAAAATCCGAATGTGAGCCCAGAAGGAAATCTCCATGTGCAGCCTGGTGGCGGAACTCAGCAGAGCCCCCCGTCCTGGTCCCTGTCCCCCCCACCCCCACCGAGTGTGACGAGTCATGGGCAGAGTGGCCTCAAGCGCGTGTGAACTGTACGAAGTCCCAGCTGTCCCGCGTGGCCGTGGGAGGAACCCCAGGTGACTGCAGACCAGCGCTGAGTGACGTGGGTCTCCGCTACGGCCTCTCAGGTTCTTGTCATCGGTGGTCAGCCCGGCCGAGCACAGGTTGGGGGCTCAGGGCTCTGTCCCCCACCTGCAGCTGCTGGGGCCCGGGCAGCGACCGCTTCTCCGGCACGCCACGAGACAGCGCGTGTGGACGGGCCACGTGATTGACAGTCCTCCCGCATCCAGCAGCCAGGTGGTCCCAACGACCCGTCAGCGGTGTGGCATGTAAATACTTGTCAGGGGACCGCAGTGCGGACTTGGGCGCAGAGGAAGGGGGACTCGGAGGGGCTCACCATCGAGGGCCAGGCAGGGCTGCCATGCTGGTCCCGCACGGTGTGGGGGACAGCACGCGGGGCGGGACTCCTCGTCTCTCTGTCTACCCCACACGGTGACCCGGGAGCATGTCCTGAGGGCCCGGAAGGGACATTCGAGTTTCCTATTGGGAGCTGTGTGATGGACGGCTTTCCTGTAGGTGAGTGCCGCGGCCCACCCGGTTTCCTTTCTTGCTTTGCCTCCCAGGAGGCACACAGCTCAGGGGTGTGTGTGTGTGTGTGTGTGTGTGTTCACACACGTGTGTGCGCGTTTACTCATTGGCTTATACACTGTCCTCCAAAGCATCGGCATCGATTTTCTTTTTCCTTTGTGGTTTCTTTACGTATCTAGTTTTTTGGGAGGTGGAGCTGGGTTGTAAGGTTTCCGGATGTAGGTAGGATGGATACCATGAAGGGGCTCCCATCATGTCTCTGTGTGTGATTGTGGGGTGCAGGACAGGTCTCCCATCCATCTGCGTGACTTACCAACTAGGCGGGGCCAAGAGGGCCAAGACTGGGCGCGTCCTTCACGTACCTGAGACGGAGCTGTACCAGACAGGCCTCCTGTCCGTCTCAGTGGCTGGTAGCTGTAAGGTCTTCTGGTCACTCTCGCCACAGTGGAATGGGGTGTTCCAGCAGCGGTCCCCAAGCAGTGATGATGGACCTGTCTGGCTCTGGGGCTCCCCGAGGGTTCTGCATAGGCCTAGATAATCTTACGGGCCTGGCCTGGGAAGGGTGTCCATCCTTCTGCTCAGAGAACTGGTCACCCAACCCTGCCTTGCATCCAGGGGTAACATGTGATTCAGGAAGAGGGACCAAGCCAGACCGGCCCCTGGAACCGTCATGGGATGAGGGGACAGATTCACGAAGGATGTAGAAGCTTGATCGTGGCTACAGGGGGACACAGGGGAGGGTCCCGGTTGTGTGCACACGTCTGCCTTGTAAATCCACCCGCAAGTCGTTGGCCATTGCTCTGTGTTTTGGAATCCATTTCTGCGTTCTCTTCAGCTGAAAGTGCAGGACTGCAGAATATTGGAACTGAATGGAGAGGCTTTTTGGAAAAAAAAATCAACCTCCTCGTTGCACAGATGAGGAAACTGAGGCCCAGAGAGGCGAACTGACCCAGAGTCAGCCAGCTGGAGCGCTGGGGTCAACTCTCACACCATTTCATTACCCAGAGAAGGCCATTGGTGTCTGTCCACGGCGTAAAAGCCCCGTCCGGACAGGATGGTGGGAAGCCGAGTGACTAAGTGACAGCTGTGTCAGCTGATGGCCTGGCTACTCTGCCGGCTGTCGGAGAACCGGCCAGCCTGCCAACAGCTGCCTGGAACTCAGCACAGGGCTGGACTTCATCTACTCCAGGGGACCTGGGGTGTGGAACTCAGTCTGGTCCTCAGGCGCATGGGGACATTGCCTTCTCTTAGTGACGTACATGTGACAGTGTGAGAGCTTCCCCAAAGTGTCACGTTAGGAGAGGAGGTTCCACCAAAGCCACCGGCCAGCCGCTGCCTCCTGCCCCACGGAGTCCTCCAAACTCAGCATCTTAGAGCACAGCTGTTTCCTTGGTTTGCTCACAGGCAGCAAGTTGGGTGGGACTTGGTGGGGCCGGCCCATTGCTCCGCTGGGGCGGGAGAGACGCGTTTCCGGAAGGAACCCCTGCTCCTGTGCGGGCACATTGGGTCTGGCACTCGGCTGGGTCAGGGGGCTGCCGGTCGCCTCCAGGGACCCTCCCCGCGGGCTTTGCACAGGTCTGTGACCTGCAGGTAGTTGGACTTCGCACCTGCCGGCTGCTTCCCCCAAAGAAAAACCACAGACACATCCAGGCTTCTGCCTCCTCCTTTGTTGAATTTCACATTTTCATTGTAGTAAAACACACACGGCATACAGGGCACCGCTGTAGCCATTTTTAAACGTACAGTTCCGTGGCAGTAAGGATACTCACGTGGGTACCCAGCTGTCACCACCATCCTCTCCAGAACTTCCATCTTCCCAAGCTGAGGCTCTGGCCCGTGAACCATGGACCCGCATCCAAGCCCCCTTCTCCCAGCCCCTGACCCCCAGTTTCACTCCCTGTCTCTCTGTGCAGTTTTTTAAGAGGGATTGAGGGAAATCGGTCCTGCAAGATTTTTTTTTTAAGAATTGATTTTATCAGTGGATAGGTGGTGGCCTGCAAACCCAAAGGTCACTGGTTCAATTCCCAGCCAGGGCACATAACCAGGTTGCAAGCCAGGTCTCCAGCCAGGTCCGTAGCTGGAGGCAGGTGAAAGGCAACCATACATTGTGTCTCTCTGCCTTTCTTCCTCCCTCCCTGTCCATCTCTCTAAAAATAATGAATAAAATCTTTAAAAAAAAAATGTAAAAAAAAAAAAGAAGAAAGAATTGATTTTAGAGAGAGAGGAAGGGGGGAAGAGAGAGAGAGAGAGAAGCATCTGTTGCACGTGCTCACGCACTCACTGATTGATTCTTGCCTCTATGAACCTGACCCCTCTGGGCCCCTCAGAGAAGTGGGATCATACAGCATCTGTCTGGTTTCTTTGGCGTAGCCTAAGGCACGCAAGGGTCACCCCTGTGAGACAGTTCCCCTTTTCAGGGTTGCATAGCCTTCCCCCGGTGAGCCACCCTCCGTCGGAGGACACCTGGCTCTTCCCACCTGCCGTGCACGGTGCTGCCGTCTGCGCGGCCCCTGCTCTCCTGACAGCTGGGTGCAAGTGCCACCTTGTTCTGTGGGTGGCGACAGGTCACAGGGCCCAACGGGATGCAACAGCAGGGAGCTCCCCAAGGCTTGGCTCATCGTGGGGTCACCAAAGGAACGACCCACTGCAACCACTCGGGGACAAGATCTGAACAGAAGAGGACCCCTCTCAGAAAAGCATCCAAGCGGCCGGGACACCCAGCTCCCAGAGGCCGGACCCGCCACCCCTCCCTCCGGGCGGCTGCAGCAGCGGCGCCTCATGTTACATAATCTGTTTTTCTGTGCGCACCGGCTAGGTGCCTTGTCAGAGCTTCTGACAGCCAGCTGTAGGAGCTCCAGGCAACTGGGGGGTGCCTCTCCCTCCTAGTATTAGTCACTCTGTACTTAGCTAAATTTAACTTTTTATCATCCCAGTGATATTTTTGTGGGCCTAGGATTTTACATAATGCTACCAACTGCTGCTGGCTAAGAATTTCTCCTTTGTGTTGGGCCCCGTGCGCGCGCCCGCCGGCTGTCTCCTCCGCGATCTTGTGCGCGTCCCAGGGAGCGCTGCTCTGTTCCTGCGCCCGGGCCTGGGCCGCAGGCTCTGGGATCACACCGCTCCTAACAGCCGTCCAATGGCCTTGCTAACGCGTCCTTCCACCTGGAAGGTCCCCCAGAGTTGGCAGCTGCCTCCAGCCGGCTTCCCAGAGAGAAAGAAGCTGAGCTCCAGAGCAGAGTTGAAGAAATGTCCTGGGGTGGGGTGGAGCAGAGGACAAGAAAGGGACCAGAAATAAGAAATCCAGACAGCTGGCCCTAAGTGTGGGGTCCATGATGCTTGCTGAGGAACCCCACAAATAATAAAATAATCAAGATTTTATTATTTTCAGAGAGAGGCAGAGAGGGAGAGAGACATCCATGTACGGTTGCCTTTCACCTGCCTCCAGCTACAGACCTGGCTGGAGACCTGGCTTGCAACCTGGTTATGTTGCCCTGACTGGGGATCGAACCTGCGACCTTTGGGTTCGCAGGCTGGCGCCTTATCCACTGTGCCACCAGCCAAAAATAATGAAACATTTTTTTGTTCTGAGTTATTTTATTAAAACATTAGGAACTCCTAGGTGTGTACCCCAGAAGAACTGCAAACATGCATCTGCACGAAAGCTTGGGCATAAATGCTTACGGTAGCGTTGTTGGCAGCAGCCAGAAAGTGGAAACAGTCTTTGTCTCCATCCGTGGATGACAAGGGCAGCACACGTGGCCTTTCCATCCTGTGGAATATTACCCCGCACCGGCATCTGCTGCAACGTGGATGGCCCTTGAGAACGTGGTGCTGAGTGAGAAAAGCCAGGCACAAAGGCCACGTGCATGACTCCGTTTATGAGAAATGTCCGGAACGGGTGAACCCCAGAGACAGAAGGCAGGTGTTGTTTGCCAGGTGCTGGGAGGAGGGTGTGGGGAGCAGCGGATGACTGTGCGCAGGGGGTGGGATTGCTCTCCGGGGATGATGGAAATGTTCTGGAACTAGAGAGTGGAGTTGGTTGTACAACGTTGCAAACCAACTAAATGCCGCTGAACTGTACTCTTTAAAATGGTGAGTTTGAGGACATGTACATTTTATCTCAGCAAAACCAAAAGTTAGGAGCGATGCCTTCCAGGCTGTGTCCAACCTGGTGTCAGCAGCCTGGACAGTTTGCTCCGATGCCACTTCCACTTGCACCCATTCTTTCCCCACCGGCCTCCCGGCCGCCACGCCACGGGAGAACGGAGGCAAGTGTTGCAGTTCAGTTGCACCGCTCACCCCTGGAGCTTCTGCGCCCAGCCAGGGCCAGCCTGCCATGTGAGGACATCTGGGCAGGCCAGTCCATTCATCCCGCCCAAACGATGCCCCTTAAGCATATGTGTGACGCTTTCCTTAGAGGGGACGAGGAGCGACTGGTACCCTATCAATAGACATTGCAGAGAGAAACAGACTCAGGTACCAGTTCTTGTCCACGGACCGAAACAAAGTCAGCAATCTGAGAAATTTCCAGGGAAAAGACTCGGACTTCACGTCTCCAGCGGTTGGTTTTATTTATTTTTAAAGATTTTTATTTATTATTTTTAGAGAAAGGGGAAGGGAGAGAGGCAGAGAGGGAGAGAGACATCCATGTATGGTTGCCTTTCGCCTGCCTCCAGCTACGGACCTGGCTGGAGACCTGGCTTGCAACCTGGGTATGTGCCCTGGCTGGGAATCGAACCAGCGACCTTTGGGTCCACAGGCCGGTGCCTTATCCACTGTGCCACCAGCCAGGGCTTTATTTTATTTTTTTTGTTTGTTTGTTTACCCCCTGCAATTTCCCAAGTTGTGCGAGCAGCATAGGGTAGGTGGAGGCTTATAGCTAAAAAGAAAGGGTCTGGCATCCAACATCCGTGTTGTGTAAGTGAAATTTGCTGATAGTAGAACTTACCTCACCCCTGCCCCCCAGGGAAAGGTAAGCACGGGAGGTGACGGGTGTGTTAAATAAGGACCGGAGCATCCTTTCACAATGTACGTGTACATGAATCATCACGTTATAGTTTAAATATATTACGCTTTCGTTACAATACATTGCAACATTACAGTTCTGCCTAAGTAAAACAGGGGTGGTGTGGTGGTGTACAGGAATAAAATGTTTTTTGTTCCTGGTAAGCAATGAAACACATGCATTATTGGTTGATAGGGACCCCGGCCCGGGATGCCACAGCCAGGGTGCGTGCGTGCAGCTATGCTGTTTTGATTTCTCATTTCCCCTCAAGGGAGCAGGTGATCAGCTTCTCGCCTCCGGTGTGCGGGGTCCCTGGCGGGAACCTGAGTCACCTGGCTGCTGCGTCCCCTTTCATTCCATCTGTTTGCCCACCCCCTGCAGCAGCCTGCCTGCTTAAACTGACTCCAGCCGTCCCTCTCTGCGCTTTAACTGCTCTTTTGTCAGGACTGTCACCCCCCTTCCCCCCACTGCTGTTCACCCTGCACCTTGGTGTACGGAACGTGGCTTAACCGTAACCCCTAACGTGGGGAGGTTTATGGGGACCTCACAGCGGGTTGGAGGGTTGGGGCGAAGCCAAGAACCAGCAAGGAGAAACCGAGCAGCGGCAGGGCAGGGTGGGCCCTGCGTGGGGAGGGCCAGGCGTGCCCGTGGGGGACCTGGACCCTGGGACGGCAGAGCATTTTGCTCACTTAGGGGTCCAGCGTGTGTGGGGGCTGTGCGTGCCGCGGGGGCGGGAGGGGCAGGGGCAGGGCAGAGCCTGGGCTTCAACCCCGCAGGCCGCCCCAGGGCTGGGGAATTTGCAGAATTAGCCCGACTTCCTGGGAGTGTGGGACTGCGGGGTGGTGGGCGAGTGAAAGCCGCTCCCCGCTGCTCCACACCTCCCACGGCTGAGCCTTCCCCAGTGAGATTCTCCCTCCTCGGAGCCCCTCTCCCTGCCTGTCCTCACCCAGCTCTTGTCCCACCACCACAGCCCTTCCTCCTCCTCTTCCCCTGTCCAGCCTGCCAGCCCCAGGCAGGCCGGGCTGGTGTCCCCGAGCCCCCTACCAGCCTCAGCCGCAGGGGACAGTGGCTCTGCAGTTGGGGGCCGGTGTGGGGCTGCCTTCTGGCCACGGTCCCTGGAAGGCCTGAGCACAGGTACGGGGGCTGCCACCTGATCCAAGAGTGAGTGCTGAGCTGCAGGGGTGGGCGGGCGGTGTACCTTCATGAGAGCCCTGCGTGGGGTGCTGGCTCCATGGGCACCCGAGAATTTTATAGTCCCCTCGGCTGATTGTGCCGGGACACTCTGCAGCTCCGTCTCTCTACCTGGCACGTTTGCCGTGGGTGCTCAGCTCTGGCCCCTGGTGCGTGTGGGTCTCTAGGGGTCGGTAGGGAGGCGGGAGGGTCTGCTGTTTGCTTCGCCCCACAAAGCCCTCAGCTGCTGACCAACATCTCTGGGCTGCTCTGCCCATCCCACCCCTCCCGGGTAGCCAGAGGACCCGCAGCACAAGGGCTGATGGGTAAAAGCCCCAGGGTGGTGACCCGGCGCTCTGAGCAGGGCTTCCGAGGTGAGCGTCCCAGGAAAGGGTCCGGCTCAGGGGACCCAGCCCTAGGAAATGGGGCGAGCGTCAGTGTCTACGGACGCATCTTTGTCGAGTGAGTGCTCCTGTAGCCGGGGTCCCCTGTCCCGTCCCCTGGGCACCCTGGAGCCCAGTCCCGGGTGTCGCTGGGGTTTCGCGTCCCCAGCGTCTCACTCCTCCGCCGCCCGCCACTCCCCGCAGGTTTCAGGCCCCTGTGTCCCCGTCCCCGACACCCCTCTGTTGGGCCCAGCCGGCTGAGCTGGCCCGCAGGGGCCCCCTGGGGACCTCGTCATACAGAGCCAAATAGGTAAGGACTGTCCCCCGCTTTGGCATTTGGGGGTGTGAGGGCCGTAGCACCGTTCGCTTCCTTCCGAGCATCCGGCTTGATCTGACGCACACGGGGCAGGTCCTGTTGCCGTTCCTGCTTCTCACACGTCTGACGGCTCTTCGCGGCGGGAAGGACCGGCGCTCTGCCTCGGGGAGCTGCAGGCTCCAGGGGCGCCCGGCGATCAAACTGGTCGCTGTCCTCTGGGCAGCTGATCCAACGGGTGGAAGGCGGGGTGGGGAGCACCCGACACCCCAGGCTCCCTTCTGTCCGGCCCGACCCCGCGTGAACCCGCTGGTCCGGCTGAGCCCCGAGGGTCCCGCTTTGCACGAGGAAGTCAGGGCTCAGAGATGCCAAGTGTCTGGCTCAAGGTCACACAGCTCTTCAGGGCCTCTCGGGATCGGGTCCCACAACTAGACCCGGAAGCGCATGGCCTGGTTTCCTGGACACGGTGGGAGGTCCCTGAAGGGTGAGGCCGGGCCCAGCCTTTCCTGTCCTCTGGCTCCAGGCGACTCCCTTCCGGGCTCCTGCCCGCCCTGCGCGAGGGTCCCCTCCGGGCTGCGCCTCAGCGTTCCCGTTGGCACCGAGGGCGGTTTTCTTCCCTGATTGCTCATTCTTTTCCGTTGCTGCGAAAAGGCCTGCGAGTGTGAAGCGGAGAGAGCGCTGTGTTGTATTTTTATTTTGAGTGGATGTACTCTCCGTGGCAGTGGAGTGCCGGGGTGCTGCGTGTGTCGGGGTGGCTGGCAGGGGAACTCAGCGCCCACTGCAGCCTGGCCGAGGTCACCAGCTGTGCCCGCCACCGCGTCTCGGCCGGGGCCTCGCTCCACGGTCCGCGGTGTGGCTCCGCGGTGTGGCTCCGCGGCCCCTCTAGCGAGCCCCTGCCATCCGGTCCATTTCCTGCGGAAGCTGCGCTTCTCCTTCTAGCGGCTGCATCCCCGACTTTGGGGCCCACGCAGGGGCCTTGTGGCCCGGCTCCTCCGGACCCTCGCTTGCGGCCCTGCAGCTTCACCCCCGTGTCCAGCGGGCATTTGCTGACACTGGGTCTGCCCGTGGGTTCCAGGCGCTGGGGCGGCGCAGACAGGAGGCCCTGGTGTCGCCCCCTTTCCACACTGTCACCTCTGCGCTTGACCCAGGCTGTTCCGCCTCCTGGCCAGCCCTGCCTGCCGCTGCCCCAGCCCCGGAAAACGGCAAAAGAGCACAGCAGCAACCCTGGTGGGCAAGGTCGGGGCTACCTGGGCACGTGTGGCCTTGAAGGGCCCTGTGGCAAGACGCACAGAGTGGAGAGAGCTGCCCACCCCCCTCCACAAACAAACCCCACAGCGCAGGGCTGAGGGAGGAAAGGCTGGAAAAGAAGGCAGGTTTATTTTTAGGAGTTTCTTCTCCGAAGGAACCAGCCCTCCCTCCCAGAGGCGGGGGTGGGGTGGGAGCCCGGCAGGGGAAGGCCGGGAGGCAGAGAGGGTCCGCCTGGGGTCCCCCTGGGGAGGGCCGTGTCCTCAGGCTGCGGGGCTGAGCTGGTGGGGAGGGTCCCGCCAGGGCCCAGAGGCTGTCACTTCCTTCCTGCCGCCCCAGCTCTGACAGGGAGGGGCGCTTCCTGCCCTTGTTTCCGCGGAGGTCACCGTCCTCTGGGGAGGAAGCAAGCTGACAACTTGGGCCACAGCAGCAGCTGCCGGCACTTTCCGGCCCCACCACCTGCGGGAGAGGCCACCCCTCACCTGCAGAAGCTTATCAACCCCATGCGCCCCTCTGTCCCTCCCCTGCCCTGCCTGACCTCTCACCTTTGACTCGGGGCACAAGGTGGCCCCTCCCTCTTTATACTCACTCAGGCCCTCCCCGCCGCCTCGTGATGGAACGGGGCCCTTGGGTCTCCTTCTTCCCAGGAGCCTCTGGGTGCCGGCCGGTCATGCTGGCGCGCGTCTTCCTGGGCGCCGTCCTCCCTCCCCCCGGGTGGCAGAAGCTGCACGTCTCTGGCTTTGGTTCGGGTCCCAGCTCTGGTGGCTCACTGGGGTCTGCACAGGCTTTGGTGGCCTTCAGATCGCCACGGGGCTCCGTGGTGCCGCTGGATCGGGTGTGAGGGCGGGGGACAGTGGAGGCAGGGAGAGCCTTTGGGCTGCACGTGTGTTTTTAAAAGTGGAGCCGAAAGGAACTGCAGACGCCTTGAGTGGATTTGGAGGCTTCCCAGTGAAGCATCTGGTCCAATCCTTTCACTCACCCTCCGGGGAACCTGAGGCCCAGCGCCGGAAGTTACCTGTCCAAAGCCCCACGGGTGGCCGGGGAGCTCCGAGTCGGCTTCTGACTTCACGTCTCGTTTTTGTAGCTACAGGGACGGAAGGCTCTGGGGAGGAGACCCGGGGAGGCCCAAGGGCCCCGGAGAGCGCAGCTCAGCATGGGGTCCTGCGGGACCCCCAGCTGGGCAGGAACAGCAGCTTCAGTTCACAAGCTGCGCGTTCCAGGCGCCCTGGGCCAGCGTTTGGACCCCAGGGGCCAGGGCTGTTGATTGTCATGTCTGAGCTCTTGGGGCATTTTACTGACCCCTTTATTGGGCTTCTGCCGGGTGCCCGGCCAGAGACGAGGCGTCCTGCTCTGGAGGCACTAAGACACAGTGACACTCGGCTGCCCCGGGGTGGCGGGGAACAAGGCCCACAGTCGGGTGCGTGCAAGGTGGCTGTGTCCCAGGCCGGACCCTGATGCCCCCGCGATCCCACCGCAGAGCCCGCCGTCTGCCTGGGTGGTCTGTTTAAACAAACCCACAGAGAGGTTTCCCTTAGCTGGTGAGGGCCCAGCTGTGCCCTGGACTTGCTCACACACGCGGCAAGGTGACCTTGCGTGTCACGCTGAGGCTTCCCGGGCGCTTCTTGGCAGAGGGAAGGGGCTGGCAAATTTGTTCTCAGCCCGAGAAACCACTCTCACGACCGCATTTAAGGTCACCTGTGGCCCGTGGGATACAGAACAAGGCCTGTCACCGTCCCAGCTCAGTGTGGAAAGATCTGGGCATCACCTCTGGGCTCCTCCCTGGTGCGAGGGTCGCCTGGGGAAGTGGGGAGACTGCGTTCTCTTTGGAGTTGAGTCTACAGGGCAAACAGGGGGTGGTGCAGTTGTGCAGAAATCCAGTTTGACTTTCTTTCAGCCTTTTAACGTGATCTGTTCCCATCCCGCTGGACGTGCCGGTGGGAATGACAACCTGGAGATCTGCTGTCAGGTGATCTACAGGCTGCCCCACTGCCCTTCACTCCGGGTAGCACTCTGGTAGCCGCAGGTGACCCCAGGACAGGGCTGCTAAGCTGGTCCTTTTGTGGGTGCCTTCCCCAGAGACTGGAAGAGGGGGGAACTCAAAGAAACCCAGGGCCAGCCCCCTGCCTGCCTTAAGGGAATGGGGGCCACATCTTCACCGCAGGGCACCAGCCACAGGTCCCCTCCCCCAGACCTGGCTCGCTGGCCTGGCTGCTGGGCACTTGCCAGCCTTCCTGTTGGGACTCTCAGATTTGGACCCAGTTTCCAGGGCGACCGAGGGCCGGCCAGTGCTGTGCCCACAGATGGGGGGTGGCTTTTAAGACAGACACCCCCGGCATCAGCCTCCCCAAGAAGCGGAGTCCCTTGGCTGGTCCTCAGGGACTTGGCTTTCCAGGGTGGGCCCCATGGGAGGAGCGACCTGGGGCCCGGCGGCCATTGGAGGAGCATGTGTTCGGCGGCGTCTGTGTGCCTGGTCTGTGCCGGAGCAGCCGGGGAGGGGAACCTGCTCTTCCCTCCAGGAGGCAGACGCCTCCCGGCTCCCATTCAGGTGACGAGTGCTCCTGGGAGCCACGTCCCACGCGCCGGGGTCCTTCTCTGTGAATCGGTTTATTCAGTGGCACCGAGAACTGGGCCACGTCTGGAGGATGAGAGGACGTGGCCTCTGAGCCGCAGCGACCTCCCTGCATCACGGCTCTCCCGTGACACGCGCTTCCCTCCCGCCGCCAGAGGACATCCGAGGTCACGGGCGTTTCACGGGCCGTGAAAGCCTCCCGTAAAGGTGGCCTGGATTCGGAGTCTGTGGCCAAAGGAAAGAGAGCGAATGAGGAAACGGGGGCACCTCGCAGGCGCCTGGCGCTTAGTAGGTACTCAGGAGATGAACGTTTCTTGGCGGACACGGACCAACCAGCCTGTCCATGCGTGCGGCCTGAGGACGGGGTCTGTCCCTGGGCAAGTGCGGGAGGGAGCCGGCCCGTAAAGTCAGGAAAGGCTCCCAGAACCGTGTACCTTGGCGCTTGGGGAGAAAAGCACTGGTGCCGAAGAGGTTTGAGGACGTACCTGCCCCACGTGCAGCGGCCAGGATGCCAGCCTTCTCTAGGCGCTGAGCGTGACAGGGGGAACGGGGCAGGCCTGGCGTGGTGACCCAGGCTGCTCAGTCAGTGCCCTGCCCCTCTGAGCACCAGCGCTGGCGCACCTCCAGTTTCATGCGGCTTGGTTTTTTAGCAGCGTCATTAAAATGTGATGGTTTATATCGAGTACAATTCAGCCATTTAAAAGGCACAAGTCAGTGGCATTTCATGTATTCACCGCCTGGGGCAACCATCGCACACTTTTAGGACATTCGCATCACTCCAAGAAGACACTCGTCACCTGCACCCCTTAGCTATCGCGCGCCTCCCCCAGCCCCTGGCCACCCCTCATCTGATTTCTGCCTGTGTGGATTTGTCTGTCTGGACCTTTCCTGTCAAAGGAATCACACAGGATGTGGCCTTTGCGTCTGGCGTCTCTCACTCAGCATCCCGTTCTCGAGGTTTACACAGGTTGCAGCAGGTGTCAGAGCCTCGTTCCTTTTCCTGGCTGAGTAATATTCCACCGATGGATGGAGCCCATTTTGTTTATCCTTTATCCATTGACGGACATGTTCATTTTTCCACGTTCTGGCCATTCCCAACACGCTGTGCCCTCTGAGTACTGATGGCATTAGCTGATGCTATTCCCTGTCCTCCCTTCCCCCCATCCTCTGCCTTTCCTGGTAAAACTCCTACACATCCTTCAAAGCCCAACTGAAGTGCCCCCTCTTCTATGGGATCTGCCCCATCAGGCAGTCAGCAGTGGCCTTCCCTCTGCCCCAGCCACCCTCTGGGCCTCCCTCCATCAATTCATGAGGTGCCCTCATGTGCATCTCCCCTGTCCCATTGGTAGTTCTCTCCCAGGACGCTGCAGTGGAGGAGCAGGGGTGGCTCACTGGGTCCCCTAAGTCCCTTCCTTCCAGGAGGCGGGAAGTGGCCAGGTGAGTGGGAGACGGAGGGCGTGCTTCCCCGTGAGCCCTGCACCTGCATCCAGGTGCGGAGGCGTTGAGGGGGCAGGGCATCTGCCTGCAGCAGGGGCACGACCTGCTTTCTGTGAGCATGTGCCCAGCAGCTGGCAGGGCCCTCCTGCCCCTGCCTTTGAGTCTCTGTTCCGGCTCTGGGCTGATCAGCATTTTGATCTCCGTCAGGCGGTGTGTCCCCTCTGGCATCCCCACCGCCGGCAGCTGGCATGTACACTGGGGACTTGTCCGCCTGTGTCACCGCAGAGGACAGCAGCAGTGGGGGAAGAGGGATTATGTTGTCCCATCCAGCTGTTCCCCGTCACCTCGTGCCAGGCGGAGGCACGGGGGCGAGGTCAGCCAGGAGCTGGGGACCTGTCTGTCATCTTCACGTGAACGTCTTCAGGGCTATTTCTGGCC
Source organism: Noctilio leporinus (assembly GCA_004026585.1). Classification (NCBI taxonomy): domain Eukaryota; kingdom Metazoa; phylum Chordata; class Mammalia; order Chiroptera; family Noctilionidae; genus Noctilio; species Noctilio leporinus. Next base: position 109,738 of record PVIW01000325.1, on the reverse strand, counting down.
CTGCCATTATCCCAGCGGCTTCACGGGATAAATATAGAGGCGGAGCGAAAGCCCCAGCGGCAGGCAGGCCGGCAGGCGTTGGAGAGCTGCGGTCGGTGCAGGCTATAAATAAGCCGCCAAGCGCCCCCGGCCACGCTGCCTGCAGGACAGATTTCCCGCCACACGCCGTGCCTGGGGGCGGCATCGCCCTGGCCGAGGGTCACAGGCGCTGGGGTGTTGGGACCTTGCGGAAAGGCAGGGCGCCAGCTGCGGCCTGCAGGCTGCTCTGCGCCCTTCTTAGGCGGCGGGCCTGGCTCCGTTCTGCTCCTGCTGCCTGGACCCACCCTCCTCTGAAGCTTTGTTTATCCTCTGGTCCCCCCCTCACTGCAGAGCCACCCTGGTTGAGGCTGGGGGTGCTAGGGCGGGAGCCCCGCCTGTACCCACCTCCTGCCCTCTCACCCCCCAGTTCTGCCTCTCCAGCCCCCTCACCCCCCAGTTTTGCCTGTCTCCTTCTGGCTGCTGGTGCGTGAGGACCCGGCTCACGGGGAGGGACAGTGGGTGAGCCAGCAAGACTCTCCCCACCACTCAGTTGTGGTGGCTCTGCGTGACCGTCATGCTGTGGGAAGTGTCTTCCTATGGTGGCCCCGTTGAGCAAGGCCACAGCTGGAGGGCCTTCGTTAACACTGCACGTGAGAGGGACGCCCTGGGCCGGCTCATGTCCACAGCCCTGGAGGAGGGGTCTGTGCCGCTGCCCAGGCAAAGGCCACCCAGGGCTGCTTTGGCTCCTGGAATGGGTGGCAGGTGTGGGAATCGTCATTCAGCGCCCCGGTCGGGGGCCCCGAGTAGAGGGCTGCAGAGATAAGCCGCCTGTGGCCCCCTCTCAGGATCTCGTGGGCCACTTGAGGGGACAGGTGTGATGCCTGGGGCACATGCCAAGCCCTGGGGGACAGGGCAGGGGGCATCTGCACCTGGAGCCAGGGGCGCATGGAGGAAGGGCTCAGGACCTGGTGCTCCAGCCGAGCCCCATGGAATTGCCACCCCGAAGGCCCATCCTCTAGCCTGACTGGGGGCTGTGCTGGCAGGACAGGTGGGCTGGGCATGTGCCCCTGCCCGCTACGGATCGGGGGTCATCTAGAAAGCCGAGGGGGCGAGCCGACCGCCCCTGGTCCGAGGTGCGTCATGGCTCTGATGTGGGTCTTGGAAGAGGCTCCTCCGGCCTCCACGGGCTGACGGCGGGAGGCGGGGCCCAAGGGCAGGTTGGTGGCACCCCGTGGAGCCTCTCCCTGGGTGAGGCAGATTTTTGTTTGTTTGTTTGTTTCTAACTGAGCCCGTGGAACTAGGATGAAAACCAGGCCGGTAAAGGTGAAAGGTGGCGGTGCCTCTGTGTGTGTGTGTGTGTGTGTGTGTGTGTGGAGGGTGGGTGGGGGCCTGCTATGCTCTGCTGTGCTCCCCTTGTCACCAGAGGGTGACCTCGTCCAGCACGCTTGGTCACTGCCAGCAGCCCCGGTCTGGAGCCAAGATAACTGACTTAGTCCACAGCCTGGGGTCCCCTCTCAAGGCTGACGGGTGGGCTATGAAGGGGGACGGAGCCCCTCAGCTGCTGCCCCTCCTCCCCCAGGGCTGGGCCAGCAGCTCCCGGGCCCTGAAAGAGGAGACCTGGGAAGTGCCGTGTGACGGAAAGATAAACAGGGCTGCGTAGTGAACCGCAGAACCCAGAAGTGCGTTAGGTCATGTAAATATTTTCATGGGCTCAGGATCCTGCGGGTGTCCTAGCGATAAACAGAACAAAGGGCAGGTTGTGTGTCCCTGGTCCTGCCTTCAGGGAGAGGTGTGACATTTAGTAAGTGACATTTAGTAAGTGAGTCAGGAGGCCAACACCACTGGCAAGCCGGCCCCTGCGGGGACAAGACGTCAGAGTCACGAAGGCCACTCACGTCCAAGTCCTGCAAGTCTCGGCTGGGACTGAAGGGAAACCGTTCCTCTACCCAACCCGTGCGCCACCAAACGTCGGGGGGCCCCTCCCAGCAACTGGCCAGGTCTCTGTGGACACCCACCGGGTCCACAAGCCCGCTGCAGCTTCTGTCCCCGGGAGTTGGGGTGCACCTGCTGTGCTCCGCCGCCCGGCTAGCTCCCGCAGGCCGGGGTGGGGTGAAGGGTCCAGCGCCTCTAATCGTTCTTGGTCTTTCTGGCGACCGGCCCCCACCCTGAAACTGTCCAGGACACGCACCCACATTGTCTCGCGCAGGCCGACAAAATGATACTCTTATCGCTCAGGGAGGACAGGCCCCTCTCAGGGTCGCTGGAGGCATCTTCTTCGTTCCCCGTGAGCTACGGGGGTGGCGGGTGAGTGGGCGCCGGGCTGAGCCAGGGCGGTGGCGTGGGCTGGGCCTTCAGGACCCGGCTGGAGGCCCGAGTGTGTGTGTGCACACGCGTGTGCGTGCGTGTGCGTGTGTGCGTGTGTCCCACCAGCCCCTCAAGGAGCCTCGCAGCAGACCCGGGACCTGGGCCTGAGTGATCTGCGGCCAGGACTCAGCGGCGTGCAGCCCGGCTTTGGGTTCATCCCGTTCTGACTGTCTCATCCTTCAGGCAGAGCGGCTGCTGCGCGGCCATGCGTCCTGGACAGCAGTCTTTCCCTGGAGGGCTTCGCCTGGCTTAGCTCCCCGAGGGCCCTGCTTACACCACGGCAGGTTCTTAGATCCTGAGGTCGAAGCCGGGGGATCGCGGGGAAGATGCTGGGCCCCCCAGGTGGGGCCTGCCTCCCCCTCCCCCGAAGTGTGAGCCCAAAGCCCCAGCTGGGGGCGTTTCCCTGCTGAGCTGCCTGATGGCAGAGGTGGGGGAGGGTGGCCCAGAGTGGAGGGCCCCGCAGAAACCTCAGGCTGGTGGAGACGCCACTTACCGGGTGTGGCCGCCCAGGCTCCAGTGAGGGCCTGAAGGTGGGGAAGGGGGGACGGGGTGTGGATCGCAGTGGCTGCCCTGGGGACTGCAGCAGTGTGCACCTGGCACTTCCTGCCCTTGGGCCTCGGGCAGACGTCCCCCACACCCCAGACCACCGGCCCGGGCCCCTGCAGGGGACAGTAAGCTACATAGAGACCATCGAGCCTGTGGGCAGAGGTTGGATTTATGGAGTTAATACCTCCCCCGGCCGGGGTGGTGAGAACGAAGTGGAGAACATGGAAAAGGCTCTGTTGGTTCTTCCGGGAGACAAGGCAGCTCTCCTAGGGCGTTTTCCTCTGAGTGGGTCTCGCGCTGCTGGGGACACGTGTCATGCTGGTGCTTTGAGAAGTGGGGGTCCCACGGAGGTGGCTGCAGGGTGGTCGCTCTGCGGTGACGCCGGGCACCGGGCAGGGGTCTGGACCCAGGGAGGAGCCGCCGGTCCAGTCCTACAGCCAGCGGCTGACCTTGCCAACGGCTGCTTGTCCCAGTGGCCTGCGGCCACGTTGTCACCACACACCTAGCACCTGCCTCCTCCTGCTCCGGGGCGCCGGGCGGCGGGCCTGCCGGGACTTGGAGGTGGAACAAGAATTTTACGAAATGTCAGAGCAGCCGGTGACGTGTCCTGAGCATTTGCCCTGCTCAGGGCCTGTGCTGGATGCTGCAAAGTCTCAGATGATCTCACCTCATCTTTGCAAGCCGCCTGGGACCCCCCCCAGCCTCATTGTACAGAGGAAGACACGCCGAGGGGCTGGGTGGGTTGGCCAGGCTGGCTTCTGGCTCAGTTGGTTGGAGCATCGTCCCGTTGGCTGAAAGGTCGTGGGTTTGATTCCCGGCCAGGGCACATTCCCAGGTCGGGGCACATGGGATAAGGCAATCAACCAACGGATGTTTCTCTCTCTGTCTGTCCCCCTTCCCTGCCCTCTGAAAGCAATGGAACCCGTCTCCCTGGTGAGGATTAGAAACAAAAAAGGCAAGTGGCCTGAACAGACACCCATTCCACCCCTGCCCCAAAGATCACAAAGGCCAGCAAGTTCACGAGAAATGCTCACCGATGCCCCTCCACCTCATCGCGCGTCCCTGAGGGGTGATGGTGCGCAGTGAGGGTTGGAGGCTTCCCAGCGGCCCCTGGGTAGTCTGAGGACTTGTACATGTATGGCGTGACGGCCAAGGCCCGGTTGTAAATCACCATGCGGCTTTTGCTGTCTTTTTTTCCTGGATCACTTGCTCTGAGAAGCCGGCGCTGTGTCGTGAGGACACCCAGGCAGCCCTGTGGGAGGTCTGCAGGCATGGAGACACACAGCGGTGTCCTTGCCAATGAAGAGAGGCCCAGGTCCTGGGTCAAGGAGCTCAGCTGTCCCTATGCTCCAAGGCCTGGGCCTCTCCGCCCCTGGCTTCACCCATTTGCATTTGTCCAGATGGGCATGCGCCTGTACACCAAGGCCCCCGTCCCATGCACATCACCCCAGTGTCCTGGGCCATGTGCTCAGGCACCTCCCAGCTCAGCCTCGATCTCTCCATCTGTGAAATGGGTCTGACATACTAACTCTCAGGTTACCCCTGGCCCTGTGAAGCTGGCTTTCTGTTGCCAGCCCGGAGCTGACCCTTGTGTGCCAGACAGACTTGGGGTGGGGGGAAGGAATGCCTCTCAGACTAGGACTTTTTATTTACTAATTAATTAGGGGATTTTGATGCATCAGGATTTAAAAGGAGCTGACAGGTCACATGGTCTCTGAAAGCACAGGGCTGATAATCCATTTAAAAAAACATTTTCTCTTTTCTTCTTTTTAATTTAATGGAGGAAATCATTAGCAGGGAAATTGGTAGAAGTGATTTATTCTTGTTTTGGGGAAGGGGAGTGGAAGAGAAGACCTGCTGTCGTCGCTGCTTGTTCTAGAAGCAAGTCAGCACCGGAGTCCCCTTTGCTGGGTCTGGCTGTGGCTGCGGCCCCTGTGCCGGAAGCGGGCAAGGGGCTCTTCCTGGGCCCAGGTGGGCGGCTGTGATGTCTGAAAACACCAGCCGACCTGCCTTGACCCCACGGCACGTGCTCTGCGACTCCTGTCTGGGAAAACAGATTTTGTGCCTCTCGGTCTTCTTCAAGTTCCAAGGGGTGGCAACTGGGTTCACCCTAAAAATAGCCAAACTTGCCCTGGCTGGTGTGGCTCAGTGGATTGAGCACCGGTTTGCGAACCTAAGAGTCGCCAGTTCGATTCCCAGCCGGGGCACATACCCAGGCTGCAAGCCAGGTCTCCAGCCAGGTCCCCAGCTGGAGGCAGGTGAAAGGCAACCATACGTGGCTGTTTCTCTCCCTTTCTTCCTCTTTTCCTTCCCCTCTTTCTAAAAGTAAGGAATAAAATCTTAAAAAAAAAAAAAAAAAAGTCAAAATTGTAAACAGCTTCCCCACGCAAATATTTTCCGTGTCTATAGGCCAAATTATTTAAAGGCCCAGCTGTTTTCCACTGTCCCGGTCACTGTTTTCCCGGAACAGGAAGGAGCTTTGGGGTGACTGGGCTTTTCTCGGGGTGCCATCTACCAATGCCCCAGCCGAGGTCAGGCGGGGCTTCTGCCCTCTCTGGGGGTGCCTCTGCCCTGGGGCACCCCAGTGTGGCACGGGTGAGACCCCGAGCGTCCCCAGCTCGAGCAGGGGCACCTGGCTGGCGCGCAGTGCGTGCAGAGGGGTTCACCTTACTTAGATCATCCACGTTCCTCTGGCCCAGAAACATGAGTAAATGAGTTTTCAGAGAGGAGGCTATAAATAGCCAGGCAGGATGTGGAGAGGTAAAAGGCAGGGGACCTTCAAGGTTGTGGGCCCCACTCTGAGCAGTGGCTGCCCCAGGCCACCCACCCCCCTGGGTGCCGGTCTCCCAGCCCTGGGGGCTGAGCCCTGGCATTGCAGGCCCTTGTGCACTCCAGCCGCCCTCACCGCCACACCCTCAGGGGGCCCCTGTGGGGCCCTGAGACACATGGCTGCGTCGGTTGCTGGGGACTGTGTGTCCGTGTAACACTTCTCTCAACTGTGCTGCACCTAGTGGGGAGCCCGGCATCAGCTGGGGTGCTGCGTGTGGGCATCCTCTGGACGGTGGGCCTGGACTTCCAGGCAGGGGGCTAAAGCCTTCGGACAGGCCCAGAGCCTACAGAGTCTCCACCATTCATTCATTCATTCATTCATTCAGAGGCGTCTCTGAGGGCCTGCTGGGTGCAGGAGCCCTTCCAGGCCCTGGGGCTGCAGCGGCAACTCCCACCCGCCCGGGCTGGGTGAAATGAGCCGAAAGCAGAGAGACCGGCTCTGTATGATTCTGCTTATGCGAGGGGCCCAGAGACAGAAAGTAGAGGGGTGGGGGGCTGGGGAGTTAGGATTTTACGGGGACAGAGTTTCCGTTTGGGGAATGTTCCCGAGATGGACAGTGGGGATGGTCGGATGATAGTGTGAATGGACGTAATGCCGCCAGACTGCACTTAACAGGGTCACATGGGCATGTTTGACCTTGTGTGTGTTGTACTATAGTTTTACTTTACGTCTTTACTTTCATTAATATATTTTATTTATTTTGCTATTACAGTTGTCCCAATTCTCCCCCCTTTGCCCCCCTCCACCCAGGACCCCCTTTCCTCCAGCAACGCCCCCCTTAGTTCATGTCCATGAGTCATGCATATAAGCTCTCTGGCTTCTCCGTTTCTTTTCTTCTTATGCTACAATTTTGAAAATGAAAGAATGAAGAAGAAAGGGGAGCACAGAGTGTATGTGTTGGGGAGGAGCCCGGCTGAGAAAGGGCCAGCAGGGGAGGAGGGTGGGGTGAAGTCTGAAGTGGGGGTGGGGAGGTCTCCTTGAGAAGGGCCGGAGGGGAAGTTGCGGGAGGGGGACCTCTGGGGGAGGGGACACAGGGACAGAGGCCTAGGCAGGCGGGGCGGGGCCTCCAGGTCTTCCCTGTGAGCCGGTGTGATCAGGCTACTTTGGGGCTCCGGGCCAAGGTGGGGCATTTCGGAGGCGTGCAAGGGACCCCTTGGGCTGTTCTGTAGAGGGTGGTATGGGGAAGCCAAGGGTAGGTTCCAGCTCGGGGACAGGCTGAGATAGTGGCTTCCAGCGGTCAGGGACCAGCATCTGCCCCTTAGCTCAGAGTGGCCCACGTTAGGGTCCCCGTGGGCGTGTTTACGGTTTTCTGGAGTTCTGAGCTGCCACCTCCCAGTCCTTTTTTGGGGGGTCAGGTGGGGTGGCTTGACCAGGATTCAGTTTCTGCTCTGGGGCTGGGCAGCTTTCTAGAAGCATGCAGCGGTCCCCTGGGCCCTGGCTGGGGTGGGGTGCCGAGGTCCCCCAACCTGGGCCTGACCCAGAGTCACCTCTCAGGAGGCCGGTGCCGGCCAGGCTGGGAGTCGGGGTGCTGGTTCAGCCCACCTCTGTGCCCGCCTGGCCACCATCCCCAGCTCACCGCCTGGATTTCTGCATCTGCGAGGCGAGAGGGTCTGACTCCAGCATAGACTGTCCGGTCAGGAGGAGCTCACGCAGCTCCGTGCAAGTGGGGAGCTCTCCCTGAGCCCCTCCCCACCCCCCAGCTGGCCCAAGCACCTCTGCACACCCCACGGGGCCCCCACAATCACTTGAGGAGGGCAGGAGGGTCTGTTCCAACCCTGTTGCTCTTGCCCAGACATTCCAGGGATGACCTCAGGAGTTGCAGGGGGATACAGCAGGAGACAGGGCTCTAGAAGGATGTCGGGGCAGGAGGGCGTTCCCTGGTTCAGGGCCCACGTCAATATGAGGTCCGCCGAGCCCCTGCCCCAGTTGGAGTCCGCCTGGTTCCCTGAGAGCCCGGCTGCCCGCCCTCTGTCCTTTTAGAGGGGCTCGGGGGGCCAGGCTGGAGACAGAAGCCTTTGGGCACCACGGGGTAAGTCGGGAGAGGATGGGGTGAAGGAAGGAGACCGAGGGACCAGGGGGTCAGGCCCCCATGTCCTGTCCCTCTCTCACCTTCTCCTTAGAGCTGCTCTGTTCTCGACCACCACCACTAACCCCTCATGACTAATTTTAAACGAACAGGAAATAAAATTAAGAATGGCATTTCCTAGCCACACTTGTCCCCGCTGTGGGTACTCAGCAGCCACATGGGGGTGAGTGGCAGCCGCACTGGACAGCACAGGCCTGGACCACATTCGTCACCACGGAAAGTTCTTGGGGGCAGCATTGGGCCTCATCTGCAGAGAGGCCCCTCAAGGTTGAGACTGTGGTCTCATTTTACAGGTGAAGAAGCTGAGGCTTAGAGAGTGGAAATGACCCACTAGTCGTGCTGCCAATGAGGGTCAGAGGGCACCAGCTTGCAGGTCTGGGGGTCTCAGTGTGGATACAGGTTGGTGGGCACATGTGTCCAGCTGCCAAGGCCCCATTAGTGGGCCACCCGTACACTGTGGGACCTCGGACTCCTTTGGGGGCCCTTCTGCACCCTGTAAGGCAGTGAGGAGCAATGCTTCATTGAACAGGCGAAGCAGGGGTTACCATCCAGTTTGGGGCCTCCAGGACCTGCTTTCCTGAGACCAAATCCCTGAGGAGGGACTCCCGGGAGCTTCACTGAGCTCTGAAACACTCACTTTAAAAGGGGAAGAACAACCCTGGCTGGTGGCACAGTGGATAAGGCACCGGCCTGCGAACCCAGGGGTTGCTGGTTCGACTCCCAGCCAGGGCACATAACCAGGTTGTAAGCCAGGTCTCCAGCCAGAGCCCTGGCTGGAGGCGGGTGAAAGGCAACCATACATGGATGTTTCTCTCCCTCTCTGCTTCTCTCCCTTTCCCATCTCTCTAAAAATAATAAATAAAATTTACAAAATAATAAAAACATAAGTAAAAGAGGGAGAACAGTAGCCAAAAGGTGGCAACAACCCACATACCCATTGACGAATGACTGCCTGTGGTCTGTCCATGCGGTGGAATATTACTCAGCCATGAAAAGGAGCTGAGCGCGGACACCTGCTATAACACGGACGAACTGTGAGGACAGGATGCTGCCTGCAAAGTGCCAGACACCGAAGGTCACACACTGTGTGACACCGTCGATGGGTGGGAAGCGTCTGGAACAGTGTCTAGAGACAGAACGCAGACGGGTGGCTGCTCATGGGGACGGGGTTTCCACTGGGGCGAAGGGAACTTTCTGGAACCAGATGGAGGTGGCGGGTGCACGGCCTTGTGGACGCACCCGATGCCGCTGCCTTGCTCCCCTTCAATCGGAGAAAGTGGTGACTGTTCTGCCCTGGGGGCTCCCACGCTCAGAGAAGTGGGCGCAAGTGACGCTGACCCTTGTCGGGATGCTCAGGACACGGTGTTCTCAAGCGGGCCATTCGGGAGGCCATTTTCTCTCTGAAGCGTGGAGGGGAGCGGGGGAGGGGCAGTGGGGGTGGCGCTCCCGAGGCCACGCAGAGGGTCAGGGTCCGGCCAGGGCCAGCACAGCCCCTGGGGCTGGCTCCGGGTGTCCAGGTGTCTGCATCCCGATGTGCCCCTCGGTGCCCCAGCAAGGGGGGTGCTGGGCGGTGCTGTCTCCGAAGAAGACAGTGACCCCCTCTCCAGGCACGTCCTTGCCCCTCCTGTCCCCGGCTGTCAGTGTCCCTGTGCCCGGGGGTGCAGGCTGGGAGGTGGTGGGCTCATCCCAGGTGAACAGTGAGGGTGCAGAGATGTCACCTGGCTCACCTCCGTCCTGTGGTCTCCAGGAGGGGAAACAGACCCCCAGCTAGGCCAGCGGGCTCTCTCGCAGCCCCGTTTCTGCGGTGTCGGCAACCAGCCGGGCCCCGTGGCCGAGGTCAGTCCTGCAGCTGTGGTTGTGGCCAGAAGCAGCTGCAGGCAGGTGGCCTCCAGGAGCTGGCCGACAGCACCCTGGGGGCGCTGTCCACCTGGGGCGCCCTGCGCGGCTGAGAGGGCCCACACCCTCCTCTCCCACTGCTGCCTGGGTGGCTCAGGGCATAGCTGGACACCCCTTATTCCTGAGGGTGGCAAATGTGGCTGAACCTCCTGGGGAACTGGGACTCAGGGTTTGGCCACGCTGGTTTTCAGAGGTTGGGAGGCAGGTGGAGGTCAGCAAAAGCCTTGGGGACACCAGGTGCCCCTCCATCTCCCAAGCCATGGGAGGAGCCAGGAACAAAGCCCTGAGGTTGTGCCCCACGTCTGCACGGGGGCTGCTCTTGGGCCCAGTGGGTCAGGCCAGCCCCCCACCATGGCCCGGGGTTTGGGGACGCTGCGCGGGGAGGCGGGTGGGGACAGCTCCTCTGCCGCCTTCCCCCGGCATATGGCTGCGCCGCCCCTCGGGCTGTGCCAGCGGCTCCTTCTCCATGGCAACTTCGCTCAGTGGTCCCCACGGCGGAGAATCAATTCTCCCTCTTCCCTCTCTCCCTCCCTCTCCCCACCCCTGCCTCTCAGCCTCCTTCCTCCTCCATCCCTGCCCTGCTCACTTGCCGTGCCTCCATCCCTCCCTCCGATGGGTCCAGGACCTCCGTGCTCCCGGGTGCCCTCCCTGCGCAGGCCTCGCTGGGGGTCCTGGGGGCCGGCGCCTGTGATGCAGGACTCCCAGCGGCTCCAACCCTTTGTGCCCCCTGAGCACCCCGTGTACGTGTTCTGGCTGAAAGGTAACGTTCTGCTATAGCTGTCACAGTCTGAGGACAGGTTTATTGGGCAGGAAGGCCCGGCCCTGGTCACGTGAGCTGCTTGCTTCCTCTGAGTAGCTGGGCTGGAGGGAGAGGCGGGGAGAGGCCACGTTTGGTGGCCGGGGGTCTCCTGCAGGGCAGCGATGAGGAGCTGGGCACCTTCCATTTTCCCACAGCAGGACAGGGTGCCTTCCGGGCCCTGGGGCACAGGAGGGGCATTTACAGGGCCCACTGGTCCCAGGCAGAGCAGCGCTGCCGCGTCCCCGGCCCCCTGCAGACCCTCCTGCTGCCCCGACGGCCCCTCAGCAGAGTTGGGTTCCGACGGGGTCCTGAGTCGGCTGCCCAGTGGGTCCCCGGCCCCGGCGCCATCTCCAGAGGGCCTTCGGGCCGCGTGGGCGGGACTGCGTGAGGTTCCCCGTGGGCTGCCGCCCCAGGGCCCCCCATGCCTCTGCCCCTGGTGCTGCAAGAAAGGCCAAGGAGAGTGGTCCTCGTGGTCCACAGGACACCCCGTGGGGACAGAAAGGGACCGGGTTCAGTGTCCCGTTGAAGGGTGCCTGAGAGGAAGCCCTGCGTGGTCTTTAACAGAGGGAACCAGCCCCCAGGGGCCTGGCTGGCTCGGGAAGTTCAGAGTTGACCCTGGTGTCAGGGAGACAGCACTGGCCTCTGACCACGGGCGCAGCCTGGGGGGCCAGCGTGGCAGGGGGACCTCCACGCTCAGCTGTGTGTCTTAGAGTCAGGCCGGCGGGGGGACAACCGCGCCCCCTATTCCCTCCCTCCTGACAGGTCACTCGGTGACAGAATCTGCCTTCCCCTGGCCCCGGCAGGGCTGGCCCTCTGGTTGTGGGGTGGGGCCTCTGTCAGCCGCGTTTGTTCAGATCCCAAAGCCCTAAATACACCTCGGACCCTGGATGCTTGGTGCTTCCCTTTGATAATCAGCAGTTCCTGCTGGGCGGGCGGAGAAGAGCCTTTGTGTCTGGCGGCTGGGCTGCGTCCTGGTCCTGTTCTCCCTCTGCCTGGAGCCTGCAGTCTGTCACCGACCGGCATCTGGCCGCTGTGCAGGCTTCCTAATGACTTTAGGCGCGTCTGGACTCCGGCCGGTTTGCTGTGGATTCTGATGGGTTTCCGCGTCGTGTGACAGGCGGGGAGGCGGCGTGCCGTTCTGTTTGGTTTGGTTTTGGTTTGCTGGGGAACGGAAAATCTGATGTGACACGTAAAAGGTCAGTCGCGAGCCTGGCACGCTGTGCTCCGCTGGGCGCCCAGCCTCCCCAGGTGGCCCGGCGCCCCCCACCGCTGGGCTTCCTCTGCCCCGGGTCGCTCCCGTGCTGCTGGGGTGGTGGGGTGGCTTGGGGGACACCCCTGTGCATTCAGCCCGAAGTCAGGAGGAAGGCAGAAGTCAGGAGGAAGGCAGCGCAAGGCTGGCCCGGGAAGGGGAGAGAGGCACAGCCCGCCAACCTTCCCTTCATCCCAAGGGACGCCTGAGTACTCCGTGCGCCCCTCCCTCCCGAGCCCTCAGGCACCAGGAGCCGGCAGCCTCCCGGCGGGTGTGATTTCACAAGGCGGCTTGAGAACCTCACCCGCCCTGCGCAGGGGTGACAGCAGGTCTGGTGGGAGCCCTGCTGCTGATGGCTCCCGGCCGGCGGGCGGGCGGGCGGCTGCGTGGCCCAAGTGTGGGGAGCTCATTCCAGGAAAAGTGGAGTGATCACCAGTTGGCGGCGTTCGGGCGGTGAGTGGTTCTGTCTCTTTTCATTCCGAGGGTGCTCTGGGATCTAGGGAAGGTCCCCGGGCAGCCTGGGGTGCAGACCGACCTCTCGAAGTTCAGGAAGCTCTGAGGGGGAAGTGACTGTCTCCCCGGCGTGCGGGCTGGCCGCGTGCAGGTGCCCACCTCCCAGGCTGCGCCTAGCAGGAGCCGCAGGGATTCTAGGACAGGGGACCGCGGGTGTCGCCTGGGAGGCCCAGCCCGGCCCCAGGGGCCTGGCTGCTGGTGATTCTTCACGTTCATGACACGCACCGCTTAGCAGCAAACTGTGCAGGAAGGAGGATGCTCACGAACGTCAAACTCTCCCAGGTCAGCTTTGTGACATCCCTGAACACACACATGCGTGCACACACGCGAGCACACACTAGTGCACACCTACACACGCGCCCCACCCCCACCCTTTGGGGCTGCACGCACCAGGTGGCTTTCTGCTGGGGATAGCATGACCTCTCTTTGGGGCTGCTTTTCCCTGCACCCCTCCCCAGGCCCACCGTGTTGTGAGGAGTGTCCCAGAGAGGGGCACAGCCCTGAGGGCCAGCTTTCCATCCTGCTTCCAAGGGTCTCAGGGGGAAAGGAAGGGGCGCAGTCCGAGTGACGAGGCTGGGTGTGTATGCTCGCACCTTCCCCGTGGGCTGTAGCGTTGCGTTCCATTCCTCCCCATTCTCTGCTTTTATTTCCCGACGCAAAGATCCGTAAACTCCGAAGCGGGACCGCAACACCCTCCTCGTAGGCACTTTCCCAAATGTCACCGAGCCCAGCAGTTTGCACTGGCCTTCTTCATCCACCTGTGAGGCAGGGCGCCTGCTCCGCGCCGGGCCCAGCCGCTCGGGCAACCCCACCCCAGCCAGCAGCCGCCCTGGGCCCTGACCCGCTCGCTCAGCCTGGCTGTGGGTCGCAGGCTGACAACTCCAGGTGGGGCAGGAGGGCGGCTCAGCGCCGTGGCAGGCCGTGCCTCGGTTTCCTTGTCTGTAAGCTGCGGAGAGCCCCGACCACTTCATGCACCTTCCCGAAGGAGGTGGGCATGAGGGCGCTCAGCGGCGAACTTTGTGGTTGGCATCAGGGGCGCGGATAGGGTCTCTGGTGGCTCCGAAAAGACTGTATTCCTCCCCACGGTCCACAACGCGCCTGCCTCCCGATGGGGCGGCCTCCCGGGAAACCCACCCTGAGTCGGTAACGTACGTCGAAGTGCGTCTGCTACACCCGGCGTCCGGAGCATCGTGGCTGAGCCTCGCCCACCTCGCACGTGCCCTGGCTCTGCGCAAAATCACCTTCGCGGGGCCTGCTGGGTAGTCCCGGCCTCTGTGGTGCCACGTGTTGCCCGCCCAGGACAAGGGCAGGATTCCCAGCTGGAAATACAGTTGCCGCGGAACGTGAGTTGCTTTCGCACCCTGGTAAAGCGGCGGCATCGTGTGTGTAGGGTTCGTGCGTGGGATGTACCGGTAGAGGCGGCGTGGACAACGGGACAGCAGCTGATTTATTGTCCTGGCTGGAGGGTTACGGGGGTGAGGGCCCTCACATAATCGTTGGCGTTCTTCTGTAAGTGAGAGCTTCCGCGAAAGAAGGAAGAGTCGTAAGCATTTGAGGGGCTTTCCCCGGAGGGGGTGGCCTATGGACATAGCAGGGCCGGGCTCCCACCTGCAGGAGCCCACAGGAAGCCCACGGACAGACCCAAAGCCCGGGACCTTCTGCTGGGAGGTGTGGTCACGGAGCTGCCTGCCTTCACCCCTGGGCCCGTGGCTCAGCGGTGTTGCCGATGGGGAAACTGAGGCACGGGGCGTGCCTGGGTGTGGCCATGGCTCTGAGACACAGAGAGCGGGGGAGGGAGGGCAGGATTTATGTCTGAATCCCCACCCAGCAGCTTCCTTCCCTCCCCTGCCCCCGCTGCCCCCATTTCGGCTGCGGAGGGGCCGCGCTGGTGACGTGGTGATGGCTCTGTCCTGCAGCACAGGCATGTCTCAGGGCTGGCTCTCCCCCCACAGGCGACCCGACTGGCCAGTGCGTGACAGGGCATGTCAGCTCAGGGCCTTCGTGGGCATCCCCGCCAACGGGCCCGGGCTGAAGGCAGGGCTCCGAGGGGCAGCTCTGCGCCTCTCCGACCATCTGCAGTCCGACCATCGGACAGGGGCGCGCAGGGGAGGCTCCTGCCTCGGCCTGGCCCGGGTCGCATTCCTCCGAGCTGCCGGTCTGGGCGTCCCAGGAGGGCACAGAGTCACAGCCCCCAAGGCCGCGGGCCTCTTGGAAATGGTCTAGTTCCAACCACTTCACTAGAGCTGGGACAGCGACCCCCACGGAGGGCCAGGGACTGTCCCCTCCGCCCCCAGGAGGACTAACCCCTCTGACCTGCCTGCCTGCAGGCTGCTGGCTCTCAGGCTCTGGGCCCAGGTCCCACCCTGGGTTCGGGACTGGGGCAGGATTTATACCCCCGAGAGTGGTGAGTGGTACTGGGACGGAGGCGGGCAGGCCCCTGGAACCCGCAGGCCTTGCTGAGGGGCGCTGGCCAGCCATCTGGCTGGGTCTCGCTGCCTGGGCCCCCTGCCCCTTTCCGTCCGTCGGTGAAAGCTGGTGGCCGTGTGGACGCCCGGGCTCCGAGCTCACGCTGGGATGCGGTGTAGCAGTCTCTAAAGTACATCACACGGAGCTTCTGGGCCGGGTCTCCCTGTGGCCTTGTGAAACGGTCTCGGCAGGGGACCACAGTCTGTTCCATGCGGGGCTGGTAAACTGAGTGAACTGTGCAGGGTCGGACAGCTGGTGTGGGACAGGTGCAGACCTCAGTCTTAATCACAGACACCTGCTGGGCACCTGCCTCACTCAACAGCGGCTTTGGCCAGGCCCTGGGGAGGCTCACTAGACTCCTCGAGCCGTCATCCCTGTACTTGTCCTTGAGAAACACTGGCCTGGGCCACTTGGGCTCCCTTTGAGCTACGCCAGTCCCGCCTTGTCCCGTGACAGCGCCCGCGGAGCTGGGCCAGGAGCCTTCTCCAAAGCTGGAGACAGGTAGGGCCTCCCCCCAGGAGCGTTTCCAGTGGCTTGTCTATGCGGTGCCCTGGGGACCTGCAGGGCTGGGCTGGCCGGCCGGGGGGAGAGGGGGCGGCTGTCCAGAGGCCGCCGGGATGCCCAGGAGGTCAGGCGACTCCACATCCAACGTGCCCTCGAACGTCTTCATAGTGGACGCAGACGGGTTTCTTGACAACTGAGCTAATTGGGCTGCAGGCCTGGTGACCGGTCTGCCCAGTCCTGCCCAGGTGCCATGTCACCCTCCTGGCCAGTGGGCTCTCCTCCCACTGGCACCCAGAGCAGGGGACACCTGAGTAACCCCCTGGTGGCCAGCCCGGGGTCCGTCCTGCTCCTGATGTCGCAAACCCAGCGCACCGTTTCTCGGGGCTGCGCCACTCCAGCCTCCGCCTGCACCCCCACGTGGCCGTCCCTTCTCTGTGTCCCTGTACTCCCCTCCCCTTATAAGGACCCCGCCCCTGGATTTGGGGTCCATGCTGAGTCCAGGACGAGCTCCTCTCGAGATTCTTAACTAAGTGCACCTGCAAAGACCCCATTTCCAGTGCCGGTCCCAGGTGGACATGAACTGGGGGGACCCTCTTCCGCCCGCTCCACCTGCACTGAGGATGCCACCAGGTAAAGGGCAGCTGTGCCGTGTTGGCGGGAGGGGAGGGGGTGGCAGGTGCCCCAGGAAACAGATCTCGGGCTGTCGCAGCCCCAGGCTCTGTTGCCAGCCAGGGCGGCTTCGCATCTGTGAGTAGAATCTGGGAGCCCAGAGCAGAGGAGGTGGTAATGGCGGGGGCACCCTGGGGAGGGCGTGTCACGGACACCCCTCCTTCTAGGCGCCCTGGAGAGCGGACCTAGGCTGAGGCCCCGGGGGTGGGGACACTGCTCTGCACCTTGTAGGTAGGTAGTGAGCCTCCTGTCCAGGGAGGCAGCCCAGCGGCCCTTGCAGGCAGCACTGCCACCTGAGAACTCTGGTCCAAGCTTGTCTCAGGGCTGGACGGTCCCATCTGACAGTCATCAGAGGAGCTCAGGGACCCCCTCGTCCCCTGCTCCACCCTCTGGCTGGCTCACGTGTCTGCAGGAGAGAAAGGCCCAGCCCCTTCCTCCGCCCCGTCGGACCCTGCAGCCGGGCCTCCCTCCCTCACCTGGCTTCCCTCTGCGCCCCGCATCCTGCCCACCTCTGAACAGCCACTTGTCCTCGGAGCAGGCTGAGCAGTTGTCCCCTCAATGCTTGCTGTCCCTGTAGATGCACTGAGCTCACCTCAGGGTGACGCTGATGTCGGTCTCCACACAGTTACAGTGACACCAGACAGCGGGTGTCAGGAGGGCACAGCACCCAGCCCAGCCTGTTGCAGACCTTGGGCGCATCTGTCCCTCGAAGGGCCCTGTGTCCCTGTTGCCTCTGGAAAGACAGGTCCTGCTGCTCTGTGAAGTCTGTGTCTGACTTCTAGACCTTTCTGACATCCAGGGGTGATGGAGGAGGTAGTCTGACGTGGTACCCGAGGCCCACGCCCTGCGCATGGCTGCGCCCAGTGTCCTGTGGCTACCTGGCTGCAGGCCCCTGATACCTCCCCGAGTCCCTTCCCGTGCCCGGGACTGTCTCAGACCTCGGGCTCAGGGGTCACAGGCTCCCCTGGGTGGCGGAGTCCCGGCTGGCTCCCAGGGTCCCTGGAGCTCCCTTCCTCACATGAAGGGACTTAAACATTGTTTTTTATTGAAGTGAGATTCTCATAGCAAAATTAACTGCTTTACAGGGAGCACGTCAGCGGCGTGGAACAGTCACCCTGTTGTAGGACCGCCACCTCTGTCTGGTCCTAGAACATTCTCTTCACCCCGGGAGGAGGCCCTTGTGCCCAACTCTGGGGCTTTTAAAACTTCTTTTCAGCTTTTCGAAACTGTAAAATATATGCAGCGTACGATTTTCCACCTTGGCCACGTCTAAGCGCTCAGCAGGGCGGCCGTGAGCATGTTCGCAGGGCTGGGCAGCCGTTCCCACCGTCCGACTCGGTGACACTTCCTCTCCCCTCACTGAAACTCTGTCCCCATGAAACGGTCACCCCCCCTCCGGCACCCACCCTCCTGCTTTCTGTCTATGCACTGGTCTCTGGGTGCCTTGGACAAGGGGGTTCAGGCTGCATTGTCCTTCGCGACTGGCGTGTGTCCCTCAGCAGCAGGTCCTCGGGGTGCAGATGTGTTCCCTTTCCCAGGCACTGACGTAGGGGTGGGGATGGACCAGTTTGTTATCAGTTCACCCACCAGTTGGCACTTGGGGGGCTCCCGTCTTGCGGAGTGTGACTGGCTCTGGGCCCCGGAGGGAAGCCGGGCATTCCGGTGCCCGCCCCACCTCCCCCAAAAGCACGCGGCCCACATGGCCCAGGGGCCTCACTTCCCTCTCCAGAGAAGGCCCTCGCCGCCTGCGCCTCTGGGCTCCCGGGCGACCGCGGACATGTCGCCTCTCTTCGTGGAGCCCTTGCCTGGCACCTGCCAGAAACGCATCATGGTTGACACAAGCTGCTCACCTGGGGAGTCATGTCCGCCGCTCACGTGGTGCCCAGCCCCTCGGAAGTGCCCCCAAGTGCTGCTCCCGTCCTCCGAGCTGCCTCGATTGCCCAGTCTGGTTCGTTCGCACACAGGGGTTTGCTGAGCACCTGCTCTGGGTGGGCACCCAGCACCCACGGGCCCCGGCGCCGGGGCTGCCCAGCAGAGGCGTCTGAGGGATGACCCGGTGCGTCAGGCCAGGAACAGGTGTGACCCTTAGTGCAGGTGCCCAGGGCCGCGCGTGATCCGACCCAGACCCGCGCCAGACCCGCCCGCCGGGCAGGCCAGGCCCGGACACGCAGGTAACCGGAGGCCCGCGCCGGCCAGAGGACTGGCTCCGGGCGTGACCGCGAACGGAGGGCCGGCTGCTTCCGAAGCGGGTCCTTCCCACGCGCTCTCCCACTGGGCCTGTCGCGCGGCCGTCCTGCGCGGCGCAGGGTGGCGGGTCTGCTCGCCCCTGCCGCCCCCGGCCAGCTGTTCAGCGCGGGGCTGCGCAGCACCTGCTCACTTCCCACCCTGTCGGCAGGGGCTGTTGCTGGGCGGGTTTTGTTTTTGACCCAGTCAGCCTGGCGGGGAAGTGGCAAGCTGCGACAGGGCTTCCCGAAATAGCCCCAGGCTCCCCGCCAAAGAGCCAGACTGTGCGGCGGCCTCCACGATGACTCAGTTCCCCGCCCCCAGCTACCCCCTCCCCGCAGCTCCTCTGCCCCGGCCGCCCCCAGCCGGGGCCTCCAGATGCCCCCGACGGTGCCAAGGCTGCCGTGGGCCTCGGGGTGCCGACGGGATGGATTTGGAGCAGCCGGGCCCCAGCACCAAGGGTTCGCGTTCCCTCCCTGTGACTGACTTGCCTGGTGACCTTGGCCAAGGCCGCTGGCTCTCCTGGCTTCAGCTGTCCAAGTACAGCCGGGGGAGCATCTACCTGCGTCCCTGCGTTAGTGGGGGGACAGCGGTCCCACGCAGGCCGTGGGAGGCTGGTAACAACATCGATGCGTCCTCGCCTCTGACCCGGGCTGTGTGGAGGGCGAGGAGACAGCTCCAAGGGGCGGCTGAGAGCAGGGCTGTGCCGCCACCGCACCTTCAGCGTCACCGTGGTAATGGCAGCCGCGGGTCTTGGGTCTCGTTTGCGGGGCACTTTATGAACCCCTTGCCTCTTCGTCCCCCGCCTGGAACCCCCGCAGGTGCACGGGGCGTTGGACCGCGTTACACACAGAAGCCCTGAAGCTCCGAGCGGCTGAGCGAGGGGGGCAGTGTGGCAGGGCAGCTCTTTCCGCTACGAGGCTGGGGCTCTGCCTTTCATGGCCCGTCCTGGCCTGCAGGGTGAGCCCGTCCCTGCGCTGGGCTGTGTCTGAGTTCTGTCTGAGTTCCGTCCACACTCACAGCGGACCCACGAAGGCCCCCACCTCAGGAGGGTCCTGGGGGCAGGAGGGCATCTCTGGAGTGGAAGGGGCTGCCCCTGAGACTCCTTCTTTCATATTGTACGTTGAAGCCACACCCGCATTTCCTGAGCGCCAGGCCTGGGGTCCGGTGGGGGCTTCACACCCTTCCCACGACCCAGCGATGCCCGGTTATTCACACTCTTCAGGGGGAGGGAGGAAGCTGTGTGGGGAGGTCAGGCCACCCATCCCAGGTTGCTGGCTCCTAAGCAGCAGTCCCAGCCCTCGTCCCGATTCACCGGGTGTTCTGTGTCCCCTCCAGGGCCCAGGGAGTAGGACGCCGCTGGCTGCCACGCCCAGCTCTGCCCCGTCTCCTGTCCCTTCCGCCTTGTCCAGACACAGGCCTGGGATGGCAGAGGGCAGGCGCTGGCCTGAGCAGGTGGCCATGGCCCTGGGGACTGTACAGGGCTGGGTTTGTCCCCAGAGCCGGGCTTCTGTCTTTCTAGCCTCTGTGCTTTCGGCTGGCGTGATAGACTACACACGCATCCCTGCGTTCACGTGGACGCGGGGTTGGCTTGGTGACCCCTTTCCCTGCGCGGGGCCAAGGCGGCCCAGTGGTTTGTAGCCTGCGGAGGAAGGCACTCATGGGCCCAGCCACACAGCCTCTTGGCCTCCGTCCCCAGACCCAGCCACGCCGAAGAGCAAATGCGTTTTCATAGCTCACTCGGCGGCAGAATTCGTCTGCACCGAGGTGAGGCCATTGGCAGCCTGGACGCGTGCTCTGCTCTCTACTGCGCTGCAGGAAGGTCGAGTTTGATCGCTAGACAGGGCTGAAAATGCGGAGAGGTCCAAATTCTTCAATGCCCCTGGCCCGGGGCAGGGGTTGGGGGAGGCCTCAGTCTTTGTAACAGTTACGGGGAGCACCTGCCCTGGGATTCCTGGATCCGAAGGCTGAGTCCGCCCACAGCACCTCAAGACACGCCGGCCCCAACGGTCCCCAGCGGTCCCCAGCGGTTAGATCTTTTAACACCCCATCGGCGCGGTTGCCGGGCGGGCAGGCGCGTGTGGTGCTCCGCACACTCAGGTCTGGGCCCTTGTTGGATGTATTACCAAGCCCCCTTTACAGATGGGAAAACCGAGGCTCGGAGTTTTCGGTATCATTTCTAAGGACGGGGAGGTAAGAAGGGCAAGCGCTGGCGCTCCAACCTGCCCTGCCAGCTGGCCGCTTCTCCAGGAGGGTGTCCGGGACACGGCACCCTGTCTCCCGGACAGAGGTGGGGAGAGGTTAACGTCGCAGGGAGCAACCCCGAGAGAGGCAGAGGCCTGTGACGGTGGCTGAGGGGTGTGAACACGGAGCGAAAGGGTGCCACTCTCTGCCTCCTCCCGTTTCTAGCATTGAGCTTTCGCAGTTGCCACTGAGGTCTTCCAATGTGTCGTGTTTGTCCTCACACCACCGTATTGTGAGCAGACAAGGTGCCCGGGGAGCCCCGGGCACCAGGTACCCTGTGCCCAGGATGCTTCCATGCGGGGAGGAGGAGAGGAGGGGCATGGGGGCCCGGTGGGAGGGGTGGCTCCGGGTTTGCAGGGGGTCTGAAGGCCAGCGGCCCCTGCTCCCTTCCGAGCAGCTGGGGACAGTGACTCCGGGCGGTGCCGACAGACGCGCTGGGTTTGTGAACCTGGAGGACAGTGTGTTCACGGGCACCTGCTGCTCCTGCAAGGTCGTGTCAAGATGTCACCGAGCTGCGTTTTGTTTTCGCCCCAAGTGTTGTGTCTGTTTGGCACCAAGCCTGCGGGGTGCTGGACTTGGGGTCACTACGCACACGCCCTTCACCCTCAGCCAGCGGCGCCCTTCCCCATCCCGATCAGCTCCTCACGGCCGCCCTGGACTCGCAGGCTCCCAGGTTTCCGGCAAAGGAGGGAACCCTCCCCGCTGATTCGGAAGCTTCGGTCATTGGTCAGCCTCGAGCAGAGGGAAACGGGTCTTGCTCAGAACGACCTGTGGAAGGTCGAAGGCGGGGACATCGCCCTAAGGTTCGTCCTGCTGTCCTGGGTGTGGTGACAAGTCCCGCCAGCTCCAGGGAGAAGGGGACCAGCCCGAGTGCTCGTCACCATGGGTGTGAGGAGGGGCAGCCGCCTCAGCCGCGGCCGGAGCTGCAGATCCAAGTGCCCCCGGGACTCACCCTGGCGCTCAGCTCCGTTGCCCCCGACTTTGTCTTTGACCTCACAGTATAAGAAAAATCCCCGAAAATGTAAGCAGAGCGGAGAGCACAGTTTTCAGATGGTAGACTCGCCACAGCCTCCTTCCTGCTCTGCACTCTCGATGGGACCGAACAAGGATTCTTCAGGGTCCTGGGGGACAAAGCCAGGCCGTTGGGACACAGGAAACCGGGCGCAATTCCCCAAAGGCAGCGTGAACACGGGATCCGACTGAAATTAGAACCAACGGCCAAAATGACACCCGGGAGGCAGAGAGGTTTCTAGGCCCAGGGCACAGGTGGGGTCGCAGCAGGCCAGCTCCCTGTAGGGGGGGACAGAAGGAACACTAGATGGGGACACGGGAGGAAGGCAGCGAGCAGCGGTGGAGACGGTGAGGTGTTTAAGCCAGGCCGGGCGGCGGAGAGAATGTCTCGATGGGTCCAGCAAGCTGCCCAGAGCGGCCTCCTCCGGGTGAGAAGAGGGTGTCTGCTCAGGGCCGGGTCCACGTCCTCACCTCTGGCACCTGTAAACACAACCGTGATTGGGGACAAGGTCAAATTAGGGCGGGGTCCTCCTGGAGTAGGGTGGGCCGAGTCCAGTGGCTGGTGTTCTGAGAAGGTGGTGGGAGGACGCAGGAACCCCGAGACACACAGAGGGAGGCCTGTGACAAGAAGCGATGGGGGTGGCCGACCTGCAAGCCAGGCAAAGCCAACGGCCACCATGGCCTCCGGGGCTCCGGGAGAGCCGGCAACAAGGCACCGACCTTCCCCAGGCTCCCCGAGTTGCACTCCGGCTTCCAGAACCACGGGAAAGTCAACCATACGTTGCTTAAAGCCACCAGTTAATGGCACCTGGTGAGGGCGGCGTCCGGACACAGACGCACAAGCTCTCCACTGGGAGGAAGACGGGGAGGAAGAGAGGGGTGTTCAGAGAAGCGCCGGCGGGGAATGTCGGGGGGCCGCAGGTGGGGTGTCTCCCGGGCTCCTGGTGGAGCAAGTACAGACCCCAGGGACAACAGACCCCGTCCTGCATCTCCAAGGGTTGCCGCAAATAACCTCCACCGCAGGCGGGCTGTTCAGAGTCACAAACAACGGAGCGGAAGAGCAGATAAGCGCCCTGCGCCTGCCGGGCCCGCACGGACCCTCGGAATTTCCGCTGCGGCTGTGCGTAGGCATTGTTGATCCAATAATACGCCTGTGGCACTTGATATTAGTTTCTTAAAAGACTTATTTATTTTTAGCGAGAGGAAAAGAGAGAACGGGAGGGAGAGAAACGTCGGTTGCCTGGTTGCCTCTCACATGCCCCCAGCAGGGGATCACACCTGCGACCCAGGCACAAGTCCTAACCGGGGACCGTGGCAGGAGGATGCCCAGGCTGCCCATCGGACTGCGCCGCACGGAGCTGCTTGCCGCTTTTCAATAAGTAGCAGGCAAGGGTGCAATCCCATGCAGGAAAGAAAAAGCCATTCCAAACGATGAGGCAGATTTGCAAAAGAACCAAAGAGGATCTTGACCGGCGAGTCGGAGTGGGAAAAGGGTGACTGGAAGCGAGAGGCCCAGAAACCACCCGGAAAGCCGCTGCGGAGAGGAGGCGACGGCCCAACGTTCCTCTAATTGGATTTCCAGAAAGGGAAGGGAAATCAGCCAGAGGCCGCGTTGGAAGAGAGGAGCACTAGGAATTTTCTAGAGCTGGTGGAAGACAAGCGGGAAAGGAGAGCAGCCTGGAGCCCGGGAGAGGCTGGAGACGCAGAGGAGACGCTGCATGGAGGTGATGTGCCGGCCCCCCGGGGCAGCCCCCAAATGAGCTGGGCGATCCCCAACCCCCCACCTTGATCCCTCACCTTGACCGCCACCAGGTAGGGTCAGTGCTTCTGGCCCACCAGGTACCGATGGGCCGTTCCTGAGAACGGAGGGGTCCTCCCGCGCAGATAAGGTGGCGGTGACGGATGGGACCCATGATGTTGGAAGACTTGATCCCAGATCAGGCAGTGCCCATCTGAGGGTCGTCCTCTAGCTTGTCCCCACGAGGGTTGGGTGGCAGCACTCAGTGGGCCGGGGAGCTGCCCAACCCGGCTGCCTGGTGTCTGCTCTCCCCAGGTTAGGCGCCTGTCGGGCTCTCCCTGTTTGACCAGTGCCGATTTTCCCTGTGATTTTCCTTCCTTCCCTCCCTTCCCGGGGAAGGACCACACCGTCCCAGGCGGGAGGATTTAATGGGGCAGCGAAGGGATGCTAATAACTGGACAAAGGAGCCGGTTGGTCACCTGGGAGCATCCCTGGCAGCCCCTGGAGGCCTGGTGGGAACAGCCACACCACCCATTCGCTGAGGTGGAGCAAGACTTGCGCAGACACCCGAGTGTGCATATGCCCACATGTGTGTGCATATGTGCACACACCACCCCCCAGGGACACTGGGGGGCCTTGGGGTCCGGGATCCAGCCTACTTGCCCCCTTCTGAGAAAAACAACACTTGAACCCAATTGCTGGCGTCCTGAGGCACCTGGATGCTTACTCACCCAAAGGTGCAGTGGGTCAACGGCAGATCACAGGCCGTATAATGTGGGTCCTGTGCCTTCTGCCCTAGGCGCTCTGTGTGGCTCTCACGGGTGTGACTCAGACCCCCTGGGCTTTCCTCTTCCCGCCTGGCCCTGGCTGCTTCCAAGCACTGATGTTCCGCGTGTGACACGCTGTAAATCCCGAGCCTCTGATAGGGTGGCAGCCGCTCCAAGGTCGTCTGGGCCGCCCAGCGAGGGCCCCACCCGCCGTGGGTGACCGCAGGCAGCTCTGTCTGTGTGGGATTTATGCCCCTGCACACGCTCTCGGGGGAAGGCCAGTCTGAGTCAGACGCTGTCCAGGAGCGGGTTTGTTGCTGCAGGCGCCACGGGGGAGGGTGTGCTGTTCTCGGTGGCCCAGAGGAGTGGCTAATGGCAGTTTGTCATTAGCAAGTCGGCTGCTCCCGGCATCGTCTGCCTGAGGTGGGCTGGGGGATCGTTTGCCCAGCAGACCTTCTGGAGTCCCTCCTAAGTGCCAGGTCCCCGTTCCCTAGCCCCCCCCTGCTGAGGATGAAAAGACACGTCAGACACCTCTGCTACTATTATAGCTTCCCCGGCTCTCTTCCAGCCACGGGTAATTCGGGAGCAGCCCCTGGTGGGGGCCGGACATGAGATCATTCCAGAGACCCCCAACAGAGGTGGCGTGGTGGCCTCTGGACGGAGGCCTGGGCCCTGAGGAGCTGGCTGGGCAGGGCCTGGGGTGTGGGCGGGCGGTGGCCTGCCGTCGGGACCTGGCCGGGCGAGGTCCAAGGAAAGGCAGCAGCTCAGATGGCTGGCAGGTAGTGAGACAGGCGGGTGGGGCCCGAGTGTCAGAATCTGGTTCTTTTTCAAGGCTGTGTAATATTTCCCATCAGGTCTCTGATGACTTACGCTCGGGAGCCTGTAGGCTCCAAGAACTGTGTCCCGGGTGCCCTGGGCCCCGCACGTGGCACAGAGCTTAGTAAGCACAGTTGGGCACCTGGAGCTCAGAGGGGCCCCGATGTAAGAACGTTTGTTGAAACTAGAATATATTTTCCTGGTTACAGAGTTGACATTTTAGCTTCCAGGCACATGCCTGCTCTTAGGAGCCACCTAGGGACCTGGTTACCATACATATTCCCCGGCACCTCCCTCAGCAAGGCAGTCGATTTGGGCTGGAACCAAGGAGTCTGTATTTTGAAAGAAATATTAACCTTTATTTCCAAGGTCATTTGAAAACATGATGATAACACCAAGAAGTCACCCTTAGGTGGGGTTGACACGGGGCTGTCCCTCCCTTCCGAGGTTTGCCCTCACTACAAAAATAAATAAATAAATCAGAAAGAGAATAACAAAAACTGTTTCTCCAAACCAAACCATGCCTTTTTGTGTGTGAAAAAGCACTAACAGCGTCCTGTGGGCTCACGCTACATCCGGGTTCAGATGCAGCCACAATTAATCCATCAACAACCCCTCTAGCCTTGAATGTACCTCTTACATTTTTTAAACTGTCTTCCACAAAAGGGCACACTGGCCTTTTCTACCCGAAGGTAGAATTTACCTGAAAAAAGCGGGAGTTTGAAGCTGAAAGCATCTGTAAACTATACTATTCCACGGTTAATGCTGGGGCTGTTGATTCACAGACGTGGGTATAAGTTGAGGCAGCGATTGCTCCGTTCCTCAGCTATTTTTCTGTCCTAGCGGCACAGGAAGATTCACCTACTCCAACACTTCCTGAGTGATGGCAGGATGAGGTACCTTAATTTTCCTTGGCTATAAAAATGGGTGTAATAACCACACAGGGAATATTACTCAGCCAGGAAAAGGAACAAGGCCCTGCCACCTGCCACAGGGAGGAACCCTGGCAACAGGATGCTGTGTGAGAGACACCAGACACAAAAGGCCCCATCGTGTGCGATCCCACTGGTAGCAAATGTCCAGAATAGACACATCCATAGAGACAGAAAGTAGATGAATGGGGTTGCGGGCCCGGGGTTGCGGGCACGGGGTGTGAGTGCGCATGAGTACGGGGTTTCCTTTCGGGGTGAGAAAGTGCTCTAGAACTGGATAGCGGCGCTGGTTATCCAGCTCTGTAAATACGTGAACAACCATGAGTTAGGCACTTTGGGAGGGTGAGTGGCATGATGTGAGTTACATCTCAATGACAGGTTACACAATCACAGGCAAGGGTCAACGGGGGTGATGTATCCCTCTCAAGGCGGTTGTGAGGATTAAGTAACGCACCCTGTATCCATGCAGCGGGAGTGTGGGAGGTGATTGGAGGGATTTCTGAGCCCAGGGGCGGAGCAGAAGGCCTGGTTTCCCACAGGCCGGGGTACCCGGTGCAGGGAGGCTGAGGGGTCCCTCCTCCACCCTCCCGGGGAGCCACGAGGGTAAGGGGCTTCAGATCTGACCTTCCCGTGGCTCTCCATCTGCGCCTGTCAAGAGCACCCCTAAAAGTTTGGGGACTGCTCCTTTATAGGTACTACGGGGTGTGGTGGGCAGTTTCTCCACGCTCAGGGGTTTAATGCTCCACTGTGACATCTAGAAAGTGCCGTACCCGTGCCCACTGGGCTGTGGCTTTTGCAGAGGGAGCCATGGGGTGCGGAGCCTTGGGGTGCAAGGAGGAGGTGGGTATAAGGGGGTAGAGCAAGGGACACTATCCCCTATAAACCCAGCCAGGGGCTGTGCCCTCCAGGTCTCAGGTCAGCCTCACAGGGTGCCTGACAGCAGCTTTTATTTGACTTTGAAGCAAAATCACCCTAACGTGAAGCTGATGGCTGGTAGGGCCCGAAGGCAGTGCTAGTGCCCTGTATGGGGTTGGCTCCCGCGGAGGCTTGCTTGCGGGGTGGGCACAGAGGAGCGCCCCACCCAGGTAGGGGGCTGTTCTAGGGCGGTGCTGCCCACCGACCAGTGTGTTAAGTGCAGGAACCAGCTGGGTATGAGGACTGGAACTGGCCACAGGCTTAGCCACACGCAGGCCACTGGCCACTGTCCCTTCCCGGGAGTGGGCTGAGCTTCCCCAGAAGGACAAAACGTATGGACAGAGTTCACGGCAGAGAAGGTTCTAGAGTGACAAGAATGGGGTGTGGCGCAGGAGAGGGCAAGAGACGGGGGGCCAACCTGTTCTCACGTTGTAGCAGGAGCGTTGGGTGCAGGTGGACTTGACTGTGGGCCTCAGAGGAAACGGTGCGAAGGAGGATGAGGGGCAGGGAGAGCAGACGGGGTGCGGTGCCAGGGGAGGGGACGCGCTCCTGGGGAGAGCGTGGGGCGCACCCGTCTCTCAGACTGCTGGCTGAGGCCCCTCTGCGTTTCTTCCCGTTGTGCATTCCAGTGTCCAGTACCATCTGACTGAATGGTGCAGCCTCGTGTGAACCGCCCTCAGGGTTAAGTGTGAGGACAACCCCCAAAGGCCAGTGTGGTAATGGTCACGGTGGCCAGCAGGGTCCCCAAAGCGGGGAGTCCAGCCGGTACCCTCATGCGTGTCCTGAAGGATGTGAGTCTCAGTGTTAAAGTCCTCACGTGCAAATCCCCTCTGTCCCTTTCCTGGCAATCCCGATGGGGGCGTAAGAGTCATGAAATTGGGGGGCAGCCGCCCTGGGCTTGCGGGGGCCCGGGAGCAGGGTGCCCGCCCTCTCAGAGCCTGCTTTGTGCTCAGCATAGCCTGCCAGCCAGCATTTCCTAAGGGCCCTCCCGACACCTCGTGTTCCCAGGCTCTGTGGTGCCGCCAAGTGGCCGCTGTCCCAAGGGGTCTGGTGACAGTCCTGCAGTGACTTGGCAGTGGTCCCCACTCGTTGTACAGCGGGAGAGTGACTCCGCCCTGCAGCATGGGGACTGCAGGGGTGCCCAGGCTCTGTCTTCCTCCTCGAGGGGCCCAGACATGCAGGGGAGCGGGGGTGCGTTATCCTCCACGCTCGTCACCCCCGTGAAATCCAGGTGTCACACCTGCAAAATCCAGGTGTTACCTCCTCATTTGTCGACTGATGTTTGGGCTGGAGTGAGGGTCCTGTTGGTGGAAGTGCCATGTCTAACAGAGGTGGGCCCACCCTGGGGACAGGGATCCCCCCACCCCAGCTCAAACGTTTTGGGGGATGTGCCTGCTCCTCCTTTTACCTTTGGGGCAGAGAGGCAGCTGACCCCAGTAACTCCATCCACACATGCCCCCACCCGGGGGCACAAAGAACTGCTCCGGCCCCTCCTTTGGCCCCGTGGCCCTCTGGACCCTGCCTTCCCGGGTGGGGCAGGTGAGGTTCTTTGGGCCCCTGACGGGAGATGAGCAGTTTTGAAAGCAGATGCGTTGTCCCCATACAGCCTCGCCCCTGAATCCCACCAGGGACACCAAACCCCAGCGACACTCGGTTCTGTAAGCCCAGCGCTCTCACTGCTGCCCCAGGCGGGGAGCCTGTCTGTGGCCACTCCTCCAGGGGCCCGTCGGCCCCCCGACCTGTGCCACCCGCCCTGTTGAACCCAGCCCTGCAGAGTCACCGTCCTCACGGCGGCCCCCCGGCCCGGTCACACTGCCCCTCTGAGCCAGAAACAGCTTCTGCTGCCTGGACTTTGCCCTTTTCCCACGATGCCCCCCAGGCAGCCTTGTCCAGGGCTAGTCCCGCCGCCCGTGGCCCCCTGGCCCCCATGCCAAGTGGCCCCCACTCTGACGCTGTCTGGCCCTGCTGTTTACTCAAAAACACTGGTAAGCGTGGAGCCCAGGGTCGTGAGCGCAGCGGCTGTTCCAGAGGCCAGGGGCTGCATGTCATGTGTGGGGCTCACTGGAGGGTCCGTCCGCGTCCTCCCTGAAGAGGGGCCATGGCGGTGTGCTCCGGGGTGGGGTTTGCGCCCACTGGGCCCTCCCCCAGCTTCTTCGCCCGGCTCCCCCCACAGAAGGGCCTCTCAGGACTTGTATTTGTCTGTCTTCCCTCTGATGGTTCCACGTCCCTGAAGCTGCCCTGTGGAAAGCAGTGGGTAGGGCGGCATGACCCTCACAACCCCAGGGGGGGACGGAGAGGCGCAGTGTGTCTGCCCCGGGGCAGCCAGTGGGAGTGCGATGAGATTGTCTGAGGGTCCAGCTGCCGGGCGAGGAGAGTTGGGGGACAGGCAGCCCACAAGGCACACCGCCTTTGTCCCCTGGGGGGCTGGGGTCTGCCTGGGGACCCGGCTGTGCCCACCAGGACCTGCGGAGGGGCCGTGTGTCCTTTGGACAGCCGAGCCCTGGGCACCGGGCTGTTTGCTGACAGCAGCAGGCTTAGTACCTGCAGCCCAGCCAGGCCTCCGGGCCCCATCCAGACTCTGCTCAGACCTGCCTCCCAGCCGGGACCTGCGCTGGGCATCTCCGCGCAGGTGCGAGAGTTCTGTCAAAGGTCCAATGAAGGAGCGAGCAGACTGAGGGGTTTGCCCACAGTCCCAGCTGGGAGGCGGCAGAAGGCCTGGCGGACTCAAAGGCCATGATTTTAACAGCAACCCTGACCGCTCCCCTCAGGCCGGTGTGTGCCCACTGCTCTAACTCTGCAAGTCCGCTTGGACAGCAGCATCAGATCACTTTGTGGAGAACGTATAGATGTCTACGCCTCGCATCCCTGTCTCAGGGGTCTGTTCCCTTTATGTTCACAGGACACTTTAGCAGGGTATGAGAGTCTGGTTCACAATTTCTTTCTTGTCGAGTTTCATTGACTCTAGCTCTGCTGTCCCTGAAACTGGGTTGCTGTGGAGAATCCTGATTCTCCTCACCCACCTTCCCATGCTCCCCAGCTAGGCAAGGTCTGGTTTTTTCTTTATCCTGTGGGCTCAGAGACAGTTTGAGGGTGTCCCGGTGTTCATGACACCATCAAGTTTTCCTGGGCTGCAGAGCGGCAGTTAGTTCTGATCCTCCCACTGCTGATCTCGGCAACCTTCCCTCGGCTTCTAGTTGATAGTGTGTCCTCTCTCAGAGGGTGCCGGACACAGTCACAGCAAAGCACCCGGTATGGGGGGCACAGATTACGATGGGTGGTTTTATTTTCCAGGTTCCTGGGACTATGCCTCCTTCATGCATCAGGTTTGTTATTTTAAAGGGAGGTGCAAATCGCCATCAAATATATTATCTTAAGCAGAAGCTATGTGAACACATATTTCTGAAATAGCTTTATCAAGAAATAGTCCACATGCTACGCAATCCAGCCAGTTTTCTTGTCTCTCTGTCCGGCCTCCAAGACCCAGGGCAACGTGGCGTTGGAGGAGGGGTCAGCCCGGGAGCGAAGCCGCCGCTGGTTAGAACCACGCGGAGAGCAGGACCCCCATGCGTTTCCGTCACTCTCATGACATGCGCCACCCTCCCACCCCCGGCCCCCTGCCGGCAGGACAGCAACCCCTCACTTCTCCACGGCTGATGATGCGAAAGAGGGAGGGTCCGTGGTGGGCTCCTGGCAGAGCCGGGATCACCCCTCCAGCCTCAGGCTTAGACCAGAAGCGTCTTCAGTGTTTCCACCCACCAGCCTTTGCACAAAGTGACTCTGCTGTCCCTTCTCTCTCCCTCAGGGGTCCTCGGTGAGCTCTGTCATGGTTATTTAAGGACCCTCGCCTAGAGGTCCCAACGCGCAGCTCCCCTTGCTGGGAAGGCTCGGACTCCAAGATGATTATAAAGGAATATCGGATTCCCCTGCCGATGACCGTGGAGGAGTACCGCATCGCCCAGCTCTACATGATCCAGGTGGGCCGTGCCAGGCGCACAGCGGTGCCCCCAGTGTCTGTGGCGCTGTGCTTACAGCATGTGACACCCATCATCTCACTGATACTGTTGCGTGTCTGGTCATCGTGGGCTGCTGGGACAGACACCACAGCCTAGAGTCTGGGAAGCCCAGGGCCAAGGTGCTGGCAGATTGGGCGGCCACCTTCTTGCCACGCCCTATAGAGCAGAGGGGGCCGGGGCTCTCGGGGTCTTTGTGTAAGGGCACTAATCCCACCATGGGGACGCTGCCCTTATGATCTAATCACCCCCAAAGGTCTGACCCCTCAGTCCCGTCACATTGCAGGTTAGGTTTCCTATGGATTTGGAGGTGCAGGGGTACAGAAATTCAGTCCATAACAACCCCTTTGGCAGATAGGAAGGTACGAAGGCCAGGGACCTTCAATGGCTTGCTCAGGAGCCCACAGCCTGCCTCCCACCTCCCAGATCCACGCGTGCCTTACTGCACTAGCCTGCCTGCAAACCCGTGGGGACAGTGACATGGCTGATTGGTAAAGTCACAGATATCTGAGTTAGAGCACAACAGCTTCCTGAGACATACCAGAGACTGCCACCCACCCCACCTCAGACATTGCTGGTCTCCATGCTCCATGCCTGAGCGACCCGGAACTCGGCAGGGTCCCGGGAGCCCAGACACAGCTGTAGCTCCCACCGGCTGGTCCACGGCGGTCCCCATGCCAGCTTCCCTGCCAGCCTCTTGCTGCCCTTCGCCAGCCTGGCAGCTTCCTTCCCAGTGGAGGGTCTGACTGTGAGCCCACCCTGGGCCCAGCCCTGGCTCCTCTGGGCTCCCCAGGAGTGTGTGGCTGTGGGCTGGGCCTTATGACCTGGATAGACCTGCAGGGAAGGTAGTTGCATTTTCGGGGGAAGAAGAGAAAAACCTTAATTCATATCCTCCTCACCCCGCTTACCAGTGGCGCTCTGAACCAGTCGCCTGCTGTGTGAAGCTGTGAACAGGGTGGGGTGGACTCCTGTACCCCGCGTCTCATGCCTGGCCAGCGCCCTGCGTGCTCGGCACGGCTGGGAGGGCGCCCCTTGTCCCAGGAGAAGCTCAGCAAAGGCTTAGCTCGGCCAGCGGACACTCCTGGCCAGGACCCTGGACAGCTCCGAGCTGCCGCATGGGGGTCTCCTGGGCTTTGCCCCCGCTTACCACACTCATCAGCCCAGGGCCCCTGGACCCTCCTGGTTCTTAAGGATCCTGGCCTCTAGGGTCTGCACTTTGCACCCAGCCCGAGCGGCTCAGGCCCCTCCTGCGTGGCCCCAGGTCCTTGGCTTGTGGCTGCACCACTCGGCCTTGTCACTTGGCCTTCTACCCTCTCTGCGTGTCTATGTCTCCGTTTCCTCTTCTTATAAGGACAATGGTCATTGGAGTCAGGGCCCACCCTCAACCAATATGACTTCAGCTTAACTCGTCTAATTACATCCACAAAGACCCTGGTTCCACATAAGGTCAGCGTCTGCGGTTCCGAGTGGACGTGGATCCTGGGAGATGCTACCCAAACCAGCCGTCACCCCAGGGATGGGAGGAGGGAGCCCGGTCCCCACTTGCTGTTTTGGAAACTGAGGCCACAGAGAAGTAACTCGTTCAGGAGGAGATGGCGTGTTCTCCTCCAGGAGCTCAGGCCGTGGGTGGTCGACCAGGCCCTGGACTCAGACAGGCCTGAGTTCAAATCCCGGCCCTGCCGCTTAGCAGCCGTGACCCTGGACAAGTCCCCCTCCGTCACAGCCTCCACCTTCCCGTCTGTAAGTGGGGGATAACAGCAACATCGCACCTCACCCAGGCGGTGGTTGCAGAAACTGAAGGAGAAAGAACAAGCAAAGCACCTTCCAGAACAGCTAGTTAATGAAACTCCCGTGGGGGTGGAGGGCGGAGAGAATGCCCAGGAAATGGTCGCCGCATCCGTTGCGGAATCCGGGCCACGTTCCAGGAGCTGCTTCCCAGAGTCGGGGCCGGGGCAGCTCTGCCCCGACTCCATCTGCGGCCTCAGCCTGAGTTTATTTTTATTTATTTATCTGAAGATTAGTCTTTCTGGGTCACCGAGACGGAGCAGGTCCTTGTGCCTGAGGGAGGGTTGGACCCCACGGGAGAGGCAGAGCTGCTGGGAGTTCGCGTGTGCGCGCGAGCATGTGTGTACAGGGGTGTGTGCGTGTGTGAGCTTGCTGTTCAGGAAGCTGACCGAAGGTGGCCCTGGTGATGTCACATCACCATGGCGACAGAGGCTGGACCTGAAGTCACCGGCATCTCAACCACGAGGTTCTTTGCAGAAGCAGAAACCTGAGCTTCTAGACACAGGGAAGGACACGGGAGGCAGGAAGACACTTAGAGGTGACCCAGGGGTCACCCCCCTTGCAGGGTGGCTCGTTCCCACTTCCCTCTTGTGACCTTTCTGAAACCTGAGTGAGTGCAAGAGGCAGGGCTGGGTTTTGTGCTTTGTCTTACATAGATTTATTTTTTAGGTTTTTCAACCACAGTTTACATTTCACCTTATGTTGTACTGGCTTCAGGTGTACGGGACTTTGGAACCCACCTGGCACCATGGAGAGTTATTACAATGTTATTGACTGTGTTTCCTATTTTCCTGTGCTGTGCTTTACATCCCCATGACCAGTGTTGAAATGAACAGTCTCTCTGTGCTCCTCAATCCCTTCACCTTTGCCCCCCGCGCCCCCAACTCCCTTGACATCTTAGCAGCATTCAGTCTCTCGGGGCGCAAACACAGGTGTCTTCCCATTTACTTGCACCTTGATTTTTTTTTTTTCCCAGCAACGTTTTATAGTTTTCAGTGTAGGAGTCTTTCGCCACCCTGGTTATTTTATTTTTTAGGATGCTATGATCGATGGAAATCATTTTCCAGTTTTCTTTTTGCGTTGGTTGGGCGTGTTGATTTTGAGTCCTGCATCTTTGCTGCATTCATGTGTTAGGGTTAGCAAGTTTCCCTGAGGGTGGTTGAGGATTTCCTACATAGGACATGGGTGAACTTCTTCCTTTCCAACTGGGAAGCCTCTCATTATCTCTTTTTCTCACCTAATGGCTAGATGTCCCCACCTTGTCCCTGGCCTCGGGCACATTCACAGGAGCAGCGGGGGGCCGGGGCACTCGGAGGGAGTCACTCCCGTCTCGTCTCCTGTCCCACAGGCCCAGCTGGTGTCTGGGTTTGGGGGTCCTCAAGTGACACGGAGGAGCCAGCCCAGGCGTTCAGAGCCCCCCTCCCATTCCGCACTCTGGGGCCTGGTCTCCCGAGCGCCCCCCCCGCCTTCTGCAGGGGACGCCGGCCCCCACGCGTGATGATGCTTTTGTCCCCACAGAAGAAGAGCCGCAACGAGACGTTCGGTGAGGGCAGTGGTGTGGAGATCCTGGAGAACCGGCCGTACACGGACGGGCCCGGCGGCTCTGGGCAGTACACGCACAAGGTGTACCACGTGGGCATGCACATCCCCAGCTGGTTCCGCTCCATCCTGCCCAAGGCGGCCCTGCGCGTGGTGGAGGAGTCCTGGAACGCCTACCCCTACACACGAACCAGGTGGGCGGGGGCAGCCCTGCGGCCGGGCTCAGCCCCGGCACCCCAAGGAGCCTCGGCTCCAGGCAGGGTGCCCTAAAGAGCCCCAGGGCTCCCCCTCGGGAAATAGGCAGGAGAGAGGTGGGTGCTCACCTGGATGCCTCCCAGCCTGCCCAGGTGGAGGCTGGGAAGCCAGGAAAGAGCCCTCTTCCAGCTGCAACCTCCTTGCCGCCTGGGAGGGCTCAGGGACGGAAGCTCACTTTGCTGGTCACCCGAGAACGCAGGACAGCCAGCCAGCTGGGGAGACACGGCCTGGGGGTTAGACCAGACACCCTCCAGCCCTGAGACCTTCGCTCACCGTGACATTTTATTAGATCCCGCGTTGAGCTGGGGTTTCCTTTGGAAGAACCCCAGCCAGTGGGGGGCTCTTCCCTCTGCCCCCACCCTGTCCACATAGCTGAGTGTCCCTGGGCTAGAACAGATGGGGCTGCACCCAGCTGGCTGTCCACTTGCGACGCAGGTGGGGTCCCCACGAGTCCCCTGGGGCCCCCTCCCCACTCCCCTGTAAGGGCCGGAGCCTGGAGGCTCCATGGAGGTGTTCCTCCTCCCAGCAGCCCTTCCTGCTCAGACTCCTCCCGGGCCAGGGGGCAGAACCCATTCCCATGCTGCCAGACCTGGGACGGGCAGCGGTGGCATGTCTGTCGCAGGCCGTGCTTGCCCAGTTCAGCTGCCTCAGCAGTGGGCTGCCTCAGCTGTCCCGCACCCGCACCCCTCCACCTGCAGGTCCTGATGCGTGCTCTCCTCCCCCCGCAGGTTCACGTGCCCTTTTGTGGAGAAATTCTCCATCGACATTGAAACCTTTTATAAAACCGATGCAGGAGAAAACCCCAACGTGTTCAACCTGTCTCCCGTGGAAAAGAACCAGCTGACCATTGGTAACCGCCCACCATGATGCTCCCACGCTGGGAGGGGCAGGAGCCATGGGCCCCCGGGCCCCAGACCCGCTCCTGTGCTGGGCGAGGGGTCAGGGTGGGCAGGCGCGGGGCGAGCCGGCACCAGGAGACACAGGACGGCCTTCTTGGCCCCTCTTCTGACGTGCACACACCCCGGCCGAGTGCTTGTTGCGCCCTGAGCCCCTCTCTTCCCTCTAAGAGAGGCCAGCCATCAGGATTTTCATGGGAAGTCACCCAATTCCTAAACGTTGGCAGCTAACTTAAAATCTTTGTAAGTAAACTCGCGCCAGCCCAACAAAACACACCTGGGGGCCAGATGCGGCTCAGCAGCCCCCAGCCTGGGGCTCTGGGTCCCAGGCCCACGGCCAAGAGTCAGATGCCGGTGTTTCGGGCAGGTGCCTGGCCGGCTTCCTGGAGGTGGCAGCCAGGGCCCCAGAAGCATCGCCCGGCAGCCCCTCTGATGGGTGCGAAGGGCTTTCCCCCTGAGAACGGCCCCTTTTCAACGCCACGGGGCACAGAGGCTGTTAGTTTGCAGGGGCTACCTAACCCATGCCCCATCCCTCATCCCCTCATTAATCTGCTTTAGCGATTGGGAGAACCCCACACAAAATGGGGGGCTTGCTGAAATGATTTGAAGAGGCAACCAGGGAAGCCATAGGCCTTGCACTCAGGGGAGCCCGAGGTCAGAGTGGCCCGGAGCAGCACCCCCACCCCACCCCGCCCCTCCCGCTTCGCCCGGCACATGGAGGTCCCAAGGGTCTGGAGGCGGCAGGGACCCAGGGAGGAGAGGGCACAGGGGAGGAGGGCGAGGCAGCAGTGACCACTCTCAGGGTCCCCCCACAGACTTCATCGACATCGTGAAGGACCCCGTGCCCCCCAATGAGTATAGGACAGAAGAAGACCCCAAGCTGTTCCACTCGACCAAGACCCAGCGGGGGCCCCTGTCGGACAACTGGATCGAGGAGCACAAGCGGCAGGTGGTCCCCATCATGTGCGCCTACAAGCTGTGCAAGGTGGAGTTCCGCTACTGGGGCATGCAGTCCAAGATCGAGAGGTTCATCCACGACACAGGTGGGCACCGGCGCCGGCCCGCCCCTCGCCGGGTCGGCCTGGGAGCCCGCACTCCCTCTGTGCCCCGGGAGGGTGGTCCCGAAGCCTGCTCTGTCCTGACCACCTGCGATCACCTGCCGATGGCCCACAGACGGCGGGCCGTGGATGGCACTCCCCTAAGAAGGCCCCGGCCCCGCACCCCAAATCTGCAGTGTCTCCTCCTAATGGTGGAACAGCCTCCGGTGGCAGCTCCCTGCTGCGCACCAACACCGCTCGGCACCCAGAGGCCCTGCCCCGGCTCAGCCCCGTCAGGCGGGAAGTTCAGGGGCAGAGCTTGAACTTCTCAGGGTCCTTGCACGACGCAGGCCTGGCCCAGACGGCCTAGGGGTCCCGACCCAGTGGGTGCTGACTGGGATCCTCCTCCCCGAGCCCTCGACTCCCTCCCTGTCCCAGGTCATGGCATGAGGTCAGTGCCAGGCACCTGTCCCAGCCAGCGGCTCATGCCCTAGGAGTGGCACCAGGGCATGGCTTCCTGACTCTAAGACCAAAGGGACTTAGTTTACATGTGAGTAGCTTA
The DNA here is from genome assembly GCA_004026585.1 of Noctilio leporinus. Lineage (NCBI taxonomy): Eukaryota > Metazoa > Chordata > Mammalia > Chiroptera > Noctilionidae > Noctilio > Noctilio leporinus. Next base: position 73,068 of record PVIW01000325.1, on the reverse strand, counting down.
CACTAATGATAGTGCACATGACACGGGTCAAATCAGCTCATGATCACCCCTGTCAGCCCTGTTTGCAGAGGACAGAGGCCCAGGGCTGGGTCTGAACCCACATGGAACCAGCAGACGTCTCACCAGACGTCAGTTCAGCGTGGGTGCCGGCCAAGCCCTGGGTGGCAAGCCTGAGGCCATCGGTGGACAGCTGGGTGGGGACGCGGGCAGTCCTGCTGAGGGTGCCCTCCAGGAGCAGGGGCTGGGCCTCTGGGAATGGAGGGATTAGGACTGGGCAGCCGGGAGGCACTCGGCCTTTCTCTGGGCAAGTGGAAGGTCGGAGCCTGAGGCTGGGGAATGGGAAACTCAGGCCCATACCCGGGAGCGTCTGAGCTGCAGGTTTGTGAAAACTAGCAGACAAACCGTGCACGGAGCTGATGGCCCATTGGCAGGAGAAGGAGTAAATCAAATGGGGTGATTCAACCAAACGTACATCCTACAGTCACAAACCTAAAACTTGCCCCCCAAAAAGAGTAAATGGCCAAAAAATACTGCATGACGCATATGTGTTAAGTGTCAATTGCATGCAAATCAGCCCAACGTATTGGGTAGTAAAACACACCCGTGTGCTGAAACCAGGAATAGAAACCCAGGGTCATCACAAAGTTCAGGAGGGACCCTCTGGGGGAGGGAGAGAGATGTGGGGGTCCCCCAAGGGCTCCACACTGCCCCCCGCTGGGCGGCGTGCATGTGGTATTTTTTGCCCCTCCATGGTTTCTTAACCAGCTTTATTAAGGACTAATTTTACACGTGACACACACCACCAGTTGTAACAGGACAGCGCTGTACACTTCAGGATATTCTAGAACATTCCATCGCCTCAGAATCTTTTGCTCCTGTTCACAGCCATTCCCCGACTCCCACCCCAGCCCCAGGCAACCCCTGTCTGCTTTCTGTGCCTCTGGTTCTTTATTATTTTCACACCCCGAAGTCAATCTCGTTCTATACGTACCTGCATTCGATTAGAGAAAGAAGGACCAAGCTGCTTCACACTGGAACTTGATTTTCCTTGGGAAGGTTGTTGGGAAAAGGGTACCCGACGCTGAGACTGGACACTCTCAGGAAGGCCTCTTTCAGTGCCCACCCCGCCCCGGGGCAGAACTTCCCCCCAGTTCAGTGTGGCTTCTGAGCAGACACATTACCTTGGGAGGCCATTTGGGGGCCAGACCCCTCATTCACAGGAGGGGAAACCGAGGCACAGGAGCAGGGGTCTGAGGGAGGCCACACCGTGAGGGAGGGCCAGGGTCTGGCCTGCCACATCGGGGCCCCCCAGCGCAGGCCCCGGGCTGACCCGGCCTCTGTCTGTCCCCGGCGCTGCCGGCACAGGCCTGCGGAAGGTGATGGTCCGGGCGCACCGGCAGGCCTGGTGCTGGCAGGATGAGTGGTACGGGCTGAGCATGGAGAACATCCGGGAGCTGGAGAAGGAGGCGCAGCTCATGCTGTCCCGGAAGATGGCCCAGTGCTGCGAGGACAGCGAGGAGGCGGCAGAGCTGGCCAAGGTCGAGGCGGGCCAGGCGCAGGCCCCCGGGGAGTCGCCCCAGCCCAGCAGCAGCGGCGAGCCCCTGGCCGGCCGGGGCCTGAAGAAGCAGTGGTCCACGTCCTCCAAGTCATCGCGGTCGTCCAAGCGAGGAGGTGAGCCCTCGGCCCACCCTGCTGCGGGGGCCCTGCCCTCTCCTTGCCCCCCACCTGCCCACCCACCCGCCCTCAGCCACTCCCGAGCCACCCACGCCGCCACCATAAGATTCCAGCTCCTGAGACGGCTTCCTGCCTCTGGACCTCTGGGGCCCCAGCCGCAGTCAGATCCCCGGCTTATAGGAGACGCCCCAGGCCCCCCACCCTCCAGCAGGTTCCCCAGACTCACCTAGACATACGTGCGTGGGCGTCTTTCATGCCATTTACCTCCTGCCACCACCCTGCGTCCCCTTGGTCGGCTCCGCCGCAGGGGAATTCAAGGAGGTGGCCTCTGGGCCCGCCCAGGTCAGAGGCTCCAGACAACCCCAGCCTTGTGTGCTCCCACCTGGCCCCCTCCTGCCACCATGTCCCCCCCGGACAGGACTGCATTGTGCCAGGTGGGCTGGGAGGGGGCCACGTCCCATTCCAAGTCCCCGGAGCTTCCAGGGCGATCAGTTGGGGCCGCACCTGCTCTGTCCACTGCATTCTCTTCCGAGCCCTCCGGGTGCCCTCCGGCCTTGCCACCTCCGCCCGCCCTCTGTCCCTCTGCCAGCGGGAGGTCTGTCAGTGTGGGGTCTTGCCTTCCAGCCAGCCCGTCCCGCCACAGCCTCTCCGAGTGGAGGATGCAGAGCATCGCCCGGGACTCGGACGAGAGCTCTGACGATGAGTTCTTCGATGCGCATGGTAAGCGGGTCCCCTGGAGCACTCGGGGGGGGGGGGCCCCGGGAGGGTGTGGGGGGAAGAGGACAGCACAGCATGGAGGATGGGAGGAGGTGCGTGGGGTCCCCAGCAGACCCCTGGCCATTCTCCTGAACCCCTACACGTGGGTTTCCAGGCAGGAGTGGGCACATGTGAACTTATTTCCACAGGGAGCTTCATGAAAGTGTAACTTCTTACAGTTTTCTGAATTTTCATTGCAATTACTCTTTCTCCCCCTCGATTAAATGAATACACGTCTGATGCAAAAACGGAAAAATGCAAACATGCAGGAAATACAGGAAGCACCCGCTTTCCCACCAACCCCAACCTCAGCACAGTGAGCACACGGCCACCTGTCCTGGGGGACGGTAGGGGGGACGCGCGCATAAAACTCACGCTTGCGCCCCACCTCCACTCCTCCCGAGGACATGAGAGGGGCCTGCAGCAGGGCAGGGAGGGGGTGTCCCGTGAGCAGGGTTCAAGCAGGACTCGGGCCCAGAAAGGGACAGGGACTGCCCGTAGGCACACAGCAGGGCAGAGGCGGGCAGCGGCGCCCCCTCACCTCGGCCTCTTAGTCAGCTGGCCCAAGTGGCCGAGTCCCTGGCATGAGGAAAGGACCCATCGTCATGTCGAAATTTAGTAAAAGCCAGACAAGAGAAGAGGCAGCAATGCCAAGACATGCCAGAGGGCAGCATCCTGGGGAGACCAGCCCTGTGACCATCTAGCAGCTGCGGGAGGGACACATGCCAGGCACGGTCACCAGGGGGAGTCCCCAGAAACACAGGGACAGGAGTTGCTCACAGCCGTGCCATCTCACCAAGATGTGTTTTGCGGGTGTTGAAAACTGTCGGGCCCTGGCCAGGGTGGCTCAGCGCGTCGGTCCCGTCGGTGTCAAATGTCCAGAGCAGGCAAATCCGTAGGGGCGGAAAGCAGACAGGGTTAGGTTGGGGTTAGGGTGGGGCATGGCAGCCAGTGGGGACAGGGTTTCCCTTGGGTGACGAAAATGCTCTGGAACTAGGCAGCGAGGACGCTTGCACTTTTGTGACGGTACTAAGTGCCCCTTTAAAATGGCTCACGTGGTGAGTATTTTGTCCCAGGAATGTTACCACAAATTCTTTTGCAAAGGCCAGGCACCAGCCCCAGGGTGTGCTGCCCAGTGCCCATCCTAGTCAGCAGGGGAGACCGGAACTGAGTGCAGAGGGGCACATGGGCCAGAGGCACGTGGGAGACCCCAGAGCCCACTCCTAGGCCCCCACCTCCAGGAGCAGTCCCTCCCCAGTCCTGTTCCTGAAGAGCACCCCTGTCCCTCCTCCCCAGAGGACCTGTCCGATTCAGAGGAAATGTTCCCCAAGGACATTACCAAGTGGAACTCCAACGACCTCATGGACAAAATTGAAAGCCCGGAGCCGGAGGACACGCAGGGTAACGGGCTGGGGTGCTGCAGGCCCTGGGGTGCTGGCTTCGGGGGCCACGCCTCTCCCACGCAGTGCCGCACGCGGGGGGTGTGGCAGGGAGTGAGGGCCATCCTGGGCCCCCTTGTGACCATCACAGCCTCTGTCCGGTGGGCCTGGGGCTGCGCAGTGGCCCCCGGCTCATGGCCCCACCGCTGTGTTACAGATGGCCTGTACTGCCAGAGCACCCCTGAGTTCAGGGTGGCCTCCAGTGTGGAGCAGCTGAACATCATTGAGGTTGGTGCCCGGCGGGCAGAGGGCCCGGGGCTGTGCTGCTGGTCCCCAGGGCTGCCGGGGGAGGGCAGTGCTCAAAGGGCAGGACCCGGGGGCGCTGTGGAGGCCTCGCGTCCTCACTGGCCTGGGCCCCCCACCCCCTCAGATGTCCTTGAGATCCCACAGGGACTGTAGACAGCCCCCAAAGGAGGACCTGACCCAGCTCCGCCCCCCAAAAGTAAAATGAGCAACTTGTAAATTCCAGACCAAAAGTAAGAACTTCACCCTGCTCCCAGCCTTTCTGCAGTCCCTGAAGAGAAAAAGATGGAAGGGAAGGAAGCAAAAGCCTTTCAGGCAGAAGTGACGTGGCCGCCCCTCTGGGGACAGGGGGGCTCTCGGTGCCAATAAAGTTACCTTGGCGGAGCAGCATCTGTGTCTGCTTTGCGGGTTCTTTGCCCGGAGCTCGTGCCCCTCCTCCTCCTCCACCTGGCCGGTCAGAGCTGTTTGCCCGGGGAGCCAGGGCCCACTGGGCTGTGTCCCGCGCTCGGTCACCGTGCAGGAGGCCCTGGGGACCTGGGACCCGGGAGCGTGGACGGGGTTGAGGGAAGGAGCGTCCGCACTGCCCTCACCCGCTTGGGGGTTTCCTGCTCTGAGGTCTGAGGTCCGATGGGCTTTCCTAGACGTGTTGCTGGGGTGTAGACTTCCAGTTGCCGGTCCGAGCGGAGGGAGCCCCTCCGCACCCACGTGGCACACAGCTCTGACGGCCCGGGGGGCGGCGGAGGGGCTCAGCTGGGTGGGCCGTGGCCGTGCGCTCTGACCTGGCTCGGTTCTGGGCTCCGCCGGCCACAGGCAGGCCCTCTTGCTGGCAAAGCCCCCAAACCAGAGCCTCCTCTCCCCGCCACGTGGACGGGGCAGCTTGACAGAGATGCTGACAGGTCCCCAGCAGGGTGTGCCCGTAGGAAGCAGGTTCCAGTAGGAGAAGTTTTGTCTTGAAATGGCCTCGTAGGCATGATGCCCTCAGCCCCTCACTGCCCAGCCCCGCCCAGCCCCGTGGCCACATGCAGCTGTACCCTGCCTGGGTGACTAGAGGCTGCCGTCCACGTTCCCTCCGTGTGGCCTTGGGGCCACGTGGCGTTCCCGTCCTGGCCTGTGGTCTGGGCAGCCGGTGGTCCTGCCCTGCTCTGGGCCATGGATCCATTCTTGTCCCACCGGCTGCCAGGAGTGGGCATTCCTTGTGCGGGACAGGTGTCCCTTCCCGGGCCCTGCTGGGTGTGAGCTGCCCAGCCCCGTGGCCCACAGCTGGTCGAGGACCTTCTCAGGGACAAGGCAGCGCAGCTCCCGTCCCCCCTCACTGGTCCGGAGCCCCCTGCTAGCAGCAGCCGGCCGCTCCTGCGGTCTCACCAGCCCCTGCGGCCAGGGCCTGTGCTGCCTGCCCCTCCTACGGGCTTTGTGTCACCACGGGTCCTGCTGCTGCCCCACGTCCGGCCACCGGTGCCCAGCTCAGGGCCAAGTGCCCCAGGATGGGTCCCCCAGACGGCTTCGGCTCCTTTCCCTGCCCCCACGCCTGCCGGCTTATTTGGCACAACAAGTGCTCGCGGTGGCCTCGCCCCCACCACCCCTGTGGCAGCTGGAACAGGGAGAGGCCCTGGGGATGGGACACAGGCTGGGGGGCAGGAGCTCTGGGTCCCCATCCAGCTTGGCACGGAAGTCCCGTGTGACGTTGGACCAGTCCCTTGGCCACGCTGAGCCGACACCACCTCAGGGGAACAGTTCCACATGCGGGTGTGGGCAAGTGTCACGTTGACCTCACCAGCAGGCCTAAGAGCAGGAGGCGAGGTCCTCACCCCCCACAAATGAGGGGATTCCGATAGCCCACCTGTGTTGTCCTCCAGTTCCGAGCAGCCCTGCTCCTGGGACCTGGGTCTCCTGGGGAGCCCAGGAGGGGCCTGGCTGGGGCTGGAGGGAGGGAGGGCTGAGCTGGCCAGGTGCAGGCTGATCCCAGCCACTCTGAAGTGACCCTGTGACTCTGAGTGAGTGGTCGGCCTGCCTGCTGGGCCCAGACACACAGAGGTCCGGCAGCCCAGCGGCCCGGACTGACTGAGCCTCTGCCTGTCCGGGGCCAGAAGCCCCCACCTGGGCCCCTGACAGAAGTGGGGGAGGTGCTTTTGGGGGAACTGGGCTGCCCCTTCGGTGTCCTCTGTGCCGTGGTCACACTGGCGGACGAGAGCAGGGACAGTGGCTCGGCCCTCCAGGGTGAGGCTTGTGGGCAGCCAGCACCAGGGCGACGGGGCCGGGCAAGGCGCTGAGCTCCGGGAACTGACACACGCCCCACCTGTGCAGGACGAGGTCAGCCCACCGCTGGCCACACTGCCCTCCAAGGTCCATGTGCTGCTGCTGGTGCTGCACGGAGGCACCACCCTGGACACAGGCGCCGGGGACCCCAGCTCCAAGCAGGGCGACACCAACACCATGGCCACCGTGTTCGACACTGTCATGCGTGTGCACTACCCCAGTGCCCTGGGCCGCCTCGCCATCCGCCTGGTGCCCTGCCCGCCCATCTGCTCCGACGCCTTCGCCCTGGTCTCCAAGTGAGTGTGCTGCCCTGCAGCCGCCCAGGACGGCCACGCGACTCCCCGTGTTGGGATTCCTGTCCGGACGTTCAGACTTGTCATCCAGCCCGTTCTGCCCAGAGGTGGCAAATTCTAGGCAGACAACGGGGCATAGAGTCGGGAGGGCCAGGGCCCAAGACGGAGCCTCAGTTTCCCCATGTGCCTCCAAGGGGTGGGGCTTTACTCACTCCCCAGCCCTGTTCCCACGCCTGCCCAGAGAATGACCTGGAAGCATCCCGTCCAAGTTCGCCGAGTCACAGCGGAGGCTCCCCGGAGGGCAGGGTGCTGACCTGTGGCCACCTGCCCTCCCTGACCGGGCCCCCTCCCCCAGCCTCAGCCCGTACAGCCACGATGAAGGCTGTCTGTCCAGCAGCCAGGACCACATCCCGCTGGCCGCCCTGCCCCTGCTGGCCACCTCCTCGCCTCAGTACCAGGAGGCGGTTGCCACAGTGATTCAGCGGGCCAACCTCGCCTACGGGGACTTCATCAGGTCCCAGGAGGGTGTGACCTTCAGTGGGCAGGTGAGTCATGGGACGGGGAAAGGGAAGACCGGAGGCCCTGCGGGATGGGCCTGCCTGATGCCGGCCGTGTGTGGCAGGGTCGGGCGGTACCCCCAAGTGGCGCTCAGGCCTGAGGGCCTCTCCCCGCAGGTCTGCCTCATTGGGGACTGCGTCGGGGGCATCCTGGCTTTTGACGCCTTGTGCTACAGCAGCCAGCCGGTGTCCGAGAGCCAGAGCAGCAGCCGCAGGGGCAGCGTGGCCAGCGTGCAGGTACTGAGAATGAAGGCTGTCAGGGATGGCCAGTGGGCGGGGGGGACGCAGGGGACATGGAGGGACAGGGTTTTCCCTGCCCTGGGTTGGGCGAGAGGTTGGCTAGGCCTGGCCAGTAGCCACCAGGCAGTGAGCCTGCACGGGGCTGTTCCAGGACACTGACCTGCTGTCCCCGGGCATCCCGGTGAATTCGTCCCATGGCGGCGGCGGCGGTGGCGGCGGCGGTGGCAGCTTGGAGAGCAGTAAGCACCTGAGCCGCAGCAACGTTGACATCGCCCGTAGCAATGGCACCGAGGACCCCAAAAGGCAGCTGCCCCGCAAGAGGAGCGACTCATCCACCTACGAGCTGGACACCATCCAGCAGCACCAGGCCTTCCTGTCCAGGTGGGCAGGGTCAGGTCCTGAGGAAGGGACTCCCAGAGAGAAGGTTGAGGGGCCCTCGGCCCCACGCTGGGCCCACAGCAGGTGGGTTACAGGGGAGCAGCTGTGCTCTCGTCCCTGCTGAGCGTCATCTTGAACCATATGGACAGGTTGCGGGGGTGATGGGCAGAATCACCCCCAGGTCGGGGGCATTGCTGACTGGGGACAGCGTGGGCCCTGTCAGGGCTATCCCGGAGGCAGGGGTGACACCTCTGCTGTCACCAGAGGTGTCCCAGCAGGCCCTAGGCAGCTGCACCTGAAAGGCAGGATGCGGGTCCAGGCTTTTTGGGCCTGATGACCCCTGGGGGACCTCCTCCAGGAGCCGAAGGCAGGCCAGCCCCGAGCCGGGCCTTGGCATGACGTGGAGCATCCCCTTCTCCGCAGCCTCCACGCCAGCGTGCTGAGGAACGAGCCCAGCTCCCGCCGCTCCAGCAGCTCCACCATGCTGGATGGCACCGGGGCCCTGGGCAGGTTCGACTTTGAGATCGCTGACCTCTTCCTGTTTGGGTGCCCGCTGGGGCTGGTCCTGGCCTTGAGGAAGACCGTCGTCCCCACCCTGGATGGTGAGTGCCCCGGACCCCTGTCACAAGGCCATGGTCGCGGGTCCCAGGGCCCTTCCTTATCAGCCTCTTCTTCGTCCTCCACACTAGGGGCCCATCCCTCCCCCAAGCTCCAGCTCCTGTCCCCCAAAACTTGCTATTTTATCTCCTCTCCAAGGCACCTTGGGAGCTGAGGTCCAGACAGGAAAGGGGCCCTTCTGGGGTCAAATGGGGATAGAGCCAGTCTCCCAGGCCCAAGGGCTTCCCAAAAAGAAGACATAGGAAGCCAGGCCACCCCCAAAGCCTTCTAGTTGCAGTGGCCTTCCAGCCCCAGAGGTGCCATAGCCACACTGCTCCAGGGACCCTCCTCATAGTCCGCACAGACACAGAGCTGAGAGATGGGGGCTCAGCAGCCCGTCGGAGAAGTGGCCCCTGCCCGGTGCCCCGGGATCGGCCGGTGCCACCCTGCCATCCTCACCCTGCAGGGCCATGTCGTGTTCCCAGGTTGCGAAGGGGAGAAACTAAGACTCAGAGAGGTTTAGACACTTGCTCAGGAGCCGGAAGGCGCTGGCCTCCAAGTGCACAGAGACAGAGACAGTGGTGTTGGGTTAAAAAGCATGGGGTGGGACTCCATGTGCTGACATGAATGACTCCAAAATGTTGTGTTAAATGAAAAGAAAAAAAAAAAAATCAAAGTTCAGAAAGTATAGCATACGTTCCTATTTCTGTGTATCTTAAAAGTGAGATGCACAGTACGGGCAGTTCATAGGGGCTTCCCCGACCATCCCAGAGTGAAGCCTTCCTAGGAAACCTTTCATAAGCCAACATGGCATAAATCAAAGAAGCAATTACCGTTCATTTCCTCGGGAAATCTTTGGAGCATCCCAGGCCCTGAAACAATGGGAAAGTCATACCAGATATGCTTAATGATGCCCATTTATACAATACGCCTAACCTTCCTGTGAGCTCTCTTAGGCCTTTTTGATGGCTGAACGGTGTGAGTGGAGACCAAGCACAGAGCTCACAGGCACTGTTCAGGGCCCAGGCGGCTGGGTGCTGAGAGGCTGAGCCTGGGTGGGAGGTTGGGGGGCTGCCTCTGCAGCCGCTCATGCAAAATAAACGCTGGACAGCATTTCCCCCCTTCTCGGTAAAGGCGAAAGTGCACGTCCAATTTCTTCCGGTTAGCAAAAATGGGTATGGACACTCCCCAACTTACATACGACCTACCATCTTTCAACTTATATGGTACCCTATAAATAAAATAGGCTTTGCGAAGGCCATTTTGCCCAGCCCTAGGCCAGTGTACCTGTTCTGAGCACGTGCATGGTGGGCGAGGCTCAGCTTTGACGTTGGCAGGGTGGGCGTATCACATGCATTTTGGGTTTAGGACATCTTAAACTTACAGTGGGTTTATTGGGACCTAACAGCGGTAAGTCGAGGAGCATCTATTGATACAGGTTTTGCAGAAGAGCCAAGTGGCAGACCATGACCTTTTGAAAAGCAGGGGACACCCCTACTGACATCCTTACAGTCACATGAAGCGGCCGGAAGGGTGCAGCCTGGGAGCCGGTTCCAGGCCCCACGGGCGGGCGAGCGGCCCCTGAAGCTGCAGGGGGGGGCCCCCAGGGGAAGGCAGCCTCCCATTTGTCTTTTATCCAACACTCTTGTGCTTTACAAAAGTTGTTTTATTTTTTGTTGTTTACCAGTCATTATAACGGTTCAATTAAAAAATAGTTAATAGAGGCACATTGGCCCAAACAGATCCCAACCCAGTCTGGTAAAGGGCACACTTTCAGGCTGCCGGTACCCCAGCACGGCCGCACCCCACCTCCCCCGCTCCAGGCCCCGCCCCTGGGGCGGAGCCACCGCCTCTGAGACTCCGCCCCCCCCCCAGTTTTCCAGCTGCGGCCGGCCTGCCAGCAGGTCTACAACCTGTTCCACCCTGCGGACCCGTCGGCCTCGCGCCTGGAGCCTCTACTGGAGCGGCGGTTCCACGCCCTGCCGCCCCTGAGCATCCCCCGCTACCAGCGCTACCCGCTGGGCGACGGCTGCTCCACGCTGCTGGGTGAGGGCCCGGGCGCTGCGGAGCGCCGCGCTGGGTGCCCCGGGCTGGGTGGGCCCGCCGAGCGGGGTGGGTGCCTGCGCTGCGCACCTGAGGAGCCGGGCGCCTGTGTGGGCGCAGGTGCGCTGGCCCCCTGGCCCCAGAGTGACGACAGGGGCTCACCCCGTGCCAGGGAGCCACACCGCCTCCCCACTGCCCACGGAGGCAGAGCTGAGCACCCAAGGGACCCCGTGCTGGGCCCCCTGGTGCCCAACCCAGATACGGGGCGCAGGATGGGAGGCCACGGAGTGGGTCTGGGCAGAGAGGCAGCGTGCGGGCTGCTGGAAGCCCCTTCTGGGCCCTGCCTGGGAGCAGCCCCACCCCACCCACCCCAGCGTGTGTCCCAGTGTCTGTGGCGTCCTGGTCCTGGAAGAGCCCGCGTGTCTTGTGTTGGAGCGTGTCCGGACTGTCCACGCGAGTGTCTGTTCTTGTCCTCTGTTCTCTCCCCGTCTGCCTTCAGTCGAGACCGTGCAGAGAAACCCCGAGCTGGTCCTGGAGGGCGGCCCCCTGGCCCCTCTCCCTCCCGGGGATGGCTTCCTGGAAACCAGTATCCCAGTGCCCGCGCTCGCCTGGCAAGACGGGCCCGGCCCCAGCCCGGGCTGCGCTGAGTGTGTGTAAACCCCCTGCTCACGCGACCGCTTCCCGGCTAACCGCTGGCCGAGGGCCCCGCCCCCATGCTTCGGCTTTGGGGAGCCTGCGGGGTGAGGTGGTGAGGAAGGGAGACCGGGCAGGACCGGTCCTGAGAAGCAGGTCCTGGTGCCTCCTCTCTGCACATTGGGGCAGAGCCAGGAGGGCACCTATAGCAAAGGAAGCCCTGTCCAGGGTCACCCAGCAAGGTGCCAGTCCACCATGGGGCTGGCAGGGGCAGCCAGGAAAGGGGGTGAGACCGCAAGCCCCTGGGACTCACCTGCTCCCCAGGAGAAGCCTCCGTCCCCGCGAGGGGCTGGATTCTCAGGGTCCCACTTCCCCTGCCCCCAGGAGCCCAGGTACCCCCTGCACCCCATTCCGATATGCATCCTTTATCAGAGCCCCTTATCCCGTCCCTGCCCTGCCTTCAGCACCTGCCTCTGTCGGCGTGGCCAGCGGGTGAGGGACGCTGTGAGGCCTCAGTGCAGGGCATTCCTGGGAAGCTACCGCTGGCCTTTGTTGGTGGTGCCCTCAGACCCGACTGTCATGGGCTGTGGGTGAGGCTGGGCTGGGCCAGGCAGGGCCCTGAAGGCCAAGAAAGCTAGACTAGATCAGACCAGAGGCTGTGTGTGGGGTAAGAAGCTGGCCCCGTTGCCTCGCTGCACCCTGTGTCTGTGTCGGTCCTCTGTCCACCCCACCCCCGCCCTCCCCCGCCTCCACTCTGCCCTGCCTCTCAGCCCTGGCACACCAGGGCCCGTCCTCCCAGCCAGCTCTGCTTGTCTGCAGTGGGAGGTGTCCCCTTGCCTGGCACAGCCGCCACTCTGGCATGCTGGCCCTCCCGCCCCCACTGCTGGCTGGCACGGGGCCTCTCTTAACCCTGGGCCTCTGGTCCCTGTCCCTGTGCAGCGGAGGCCCTCCAGACCCATAACACAGTCTTCCAGGAGCACACGGTCCCCTCCTCACCTGGTGCAGCCGCCACCACCCGGGGTTTCCGCCGAGCCAGCGAGATCAGCATCGCTAGCCAGGTGTCTGGCATGGCCGAGAGCTACACAGCGTCCAGCATCGCCCAGAGTGAGTGCGGCCTGCCCCGCCAGCCCCCTCCCCTCCGTCCTGCAGGGAATGTGCCCCAGGGAATAGTGGGCAGGGCCAGGACGTGCAGGGGAACTGGCAGCTAGTGAGTAGAGACCAGGGTTGCCGCTCAGCACCCTGGGTGCCCAGGACACCCCAGGTATCCACAGAGGACTCTGGACGGAGGCGTGTGAGAAGGGGTGGCCCGGTGGAGCCAAGTCCACCATCTCAGAAAACTGGGAGACGGAGGAAGGGCCTGGTCCATGTCCAGGGCGGGGGGGCCAGGGGGCAGGATGCGCCCTAAGAGAGGAAGCTGGGGCGAGTTTCCGGACAAGTAAGCGGAGCTGGCCAAGCTGGGTGGGTAGCTGATGGAGTCAGAGCGGTGAGGTCTCACTGTGGCCACCGGCCCCTCCGGCCACCCTGGGGGACAGAGGACTCCTGGTAGCCTTTGCTCTGTGGCTTCTGCCCATCTCAGGTTCTCTGCAGCCGGGCAGAGTCCCAGTTGCCCCTTCTCAGTCCCCCCACCCCGTGCCATCGTCCCTGTTCATGTGACCAGCTCTCAGCTGCCTGCAGAGCTGGGCAAAGGCTGGTGCTGTGTCCCCTGTGAGGCAGCCCAGGGGCCTGTCAGTCTTCCCAGCGTCCATCTGGCCGTCTGGCCGGCAGTGCCGGCGCTGAGGCTTTTCCCTTGTTCTCGATCCCCAGAGGCCCCACGGCAGCTCAGCCACAGCCCCAGCGTCAGGCGCCTGTCCCAGCTGGCCCTGCCCCCTCCCACCCCCTCCACCCCGGGGCCCCGCCCCCAGGCCAGGCGGGCGAACCCCCGCCTCCCCGACTTGGATGGCAGAGAAGGTACTGGGCATCGCTTGCCCTCCACCCACACTGGGGTCACTCGCGGTTCCCAGGCCCCGCTCACCTGCCCCGCGGAGGCCTAACCTGGGGGCTGGGCTGGCTGGGCTCGGGGCACTCAGAGAGCCAGGGACCACACAAGAGCAGCTGGAGTTGGAGGGGAACCCCAGAAGCTGGGACGGGGGTGGGCATGGATGGCGGGTCAGGCAGGATTCACCCTTTAATGAGCTTCCTGGGCCTCTCCTGCCTACGGCCCCAGGGGTGGGGGCTCTTCACAGGCCTCGTCTCTGGCTGGAGCCCTCGCCCAGCCCCAGGTGGGAGCTGGGGTTCACGGGCAGGTGCCCGACCCTCCCAGGCTCCCAGGGGCTGAGGGGCACAGCCAAGTCTTGCCTTGGAGGCCAAGCATTTTCACTCCACCGATGGGAAGCCTTTCACAGCCTTGAAATACGGGGGTCAACGGGGGCGGTGGCTGGAGAGGACAGCAGCGGGGCCCAAGGCAAAGGTCACCAAGATTGGAAACAGGACCTGAGACAGTGCTCGCAAGTCCTGCCTCCACATGGGCTTTCCCCCTTCCTCCAAATCCACGTCCTCACCCCAGGGCCTGCCACCTGCCCACAGCGCTCTGCCTGCCCACCTCCCCTTCACCAAGCCTGGCAAGGGGACCCTTGCTTTGGCTGCTGCCCTGTCCCTGGCTGGGGGAGAGTCTCATCTTTGGGCTGAGCCAGGCCCGAGGGGCCAGGTGACCCTCTGGGGTTGCTGCCCCGTCACGCCCCTCCTCTCCTCCCGCAGTCGCTGCGAAGTGGTGGGGCCAAAAGCGGATTGACTACGCTCTGTACTGCCCCGAGGCCCTGACCGCCTTCCCCACGGTGGCCCTGCCACACCTCTTCCACGCCAGCTACTGGGAGTCCACAGATGTGGTCTCCTTCCTGCTGAGACAGGTACTGGCCTCCCACGGCGGGCCCTGAGGGACAAGGCTGCTGACGTGCCCATCGCGCTATCCCGCCCTCTGACCCCGCTGGACACGGGCAGGTGGGATGGAGGAGCCCCGGGCGGTAGAGACGGGTGAATGCACTTGCAGCGGGGGGACAGATGTGAACTTGGGCTCCCAAGGATGCGCTGCAGGGGGTGGAAGAGTGCCCCCCTCGCCCCCACAGCTTCCTGTTTACAGCTTCCACAGTAGGAGGCCAGGCCGGAGCCTGCTCCATGGCCCGCCCTTGCCCACCCCACCCCCCACCCCCAGGTCATGAGGCACGACAATTCCAGCATCCTGGAGCTCGATGGCAAGGAGGTCTCGGTGTTCACCCCCTCGAAGCCGAGAGAGAAGTGGCAGCGGAGGAGAACCCACGTGAAGCTGCGGGTGAGGGTTCCTCTGGGTGCCTGGGCCCTGCCTGTTGCCCTGTGGAATCCTCGCCAGAAGGGAGAGATCCCCCAATGACAGGAAGCGCTTGGTCCTATTTGACCCTCAGTCTGTGACACTGGAGCTATGACCCATTTACAGACGGGAGGACAGCAGGCTCCCCAGGTTTCCAAGGCCACGTGGCTCAGCGGCTGAGCTGGACTTGAACATGAGCCTTGAGCCCAGCTCACCCCACAGGCCCCCAGGAGACCCCAGCTGCCCTCCATCCCCCGCCCTGCCCCAGCCTCGCCCCTTCTCTCCCCAGAACGTGACAGCCAACCATCGGATCAATGACGTGGTGGCCAATGAGGACGGCCCTCAGGTTCTGACAGGCCGGTTCATGTACGGGCCCCTGGACATGGTCACCCTGACTGGGGAGAAGGTGAGGCTGTGGGGAGATGGCGGGAACCCTCGGCCTCCCCTCCCACCAGCTGGGATGCGGGGTGGGAGGGTGGGGACACGGCGTATTTGTGACCAGCTGGCTGGGCCCCCAGGTGGACGTGCACATCATGATGCAGCCGCCCTCGGGCGAGTGGCTGTACATGGACACGCTGGTGACCAACAGCAGCGGGCGTGTCTCTTACACCATCCCCGAGACGCACCGCCTGGGCGTGGGTGTCTACCCCGTCAAGATGGTGGTCAGGTACGTGCCTCCCTGGGGCGGGCAGGGTGGCCTCCCAGGAGTGGGGTGGCGGGAGGGGGCTCTGGTGGGTTCTGACGAGCTGCTCCCCGCCAGGGGCGACCACACCTTTGCCGACAGCTACATCACGGTGCTGCCCAGGGGCACCGAGTTTGTGGTCTTCAGCATCGATGGCTCCTTCGCCGCCAGTGTGTCCATCATGGGCAGCGACCCCAAAGTGCGGGCCGGAGCTGTGGATGTGGTGCGGTGAGTGACCCGGGGGGCAGGCCCCGAGTGCCAGAGGAAGGGACACTGGGCAGGGACCTTGGGCACTGAGGAGCTGGTGCCACCACTTATCAGTAGTGTCACCTTTATTTGATATTGGTGCTTCCATCCCCTCCCCTGGGAGGTGGGGTCCGCGAGACCAGGCCTGCAGCTTCCAAGGGGCTGCGTGTGGGCTGTGCGGTCTAGGCTGTGGCTGTTATGCAAGGGCCACTGTCGGTGTGGGCGTCTGACCAGGTGCCCTGTCAGTGGCCCACGCAGGGGCTGGCTGGGCAAGGAGACGGGCAGTCCGGGAAGGAGACCGTAGGACACCCAGGCCTGTCCCTCGCCCCCAGGCACTGGCAGGACCTGGGCTACCTCATCATCTACGTGACGGGCCGGCCCGACATGCAGAAGCAGCGGGTGGTGGCGTGGCTAGCCCAGCACAACTTCCCCCACGGCGTGGTGTCCTTCTGCGATGGCCTGGTGCACGACCCGCTGCGGCACAAGGCCAACTTCCTGAAGCTGCTCATCTCCGAGGTGGGTCCTGGGCGGAAGGGATGGGGGGGCAGGCTGTGTCTCCGGTGCCCCTGCCCACACCATGCCGCCCACAGCTGCACCTGCGCGCCCACGCGGCCTACGGCTCCACCAAGGACGTGGCGGTCTACAGCTCCATCAACCTGTCCCCCATGCAGATCTACATTGTGGGCCGGCCCACCAAGAAGCTTCAGCACCAGTGCCAGGTGAGCGGGCCCACCTTGGCGGGCGGCCCCCACGGAGGCCCCAGGAGCCCGGCCGGGGACAGCCTTCCCCCTCACTGCCCCTCCCCCGCAGTTCATCCCGGACGGCTACGCAGCCCACCTGGCCCATCTCAAGTATAACCACCGGGCGCGGCCAGCCCGCAACACGGCCACCCGCATGGCGCTGCGCAAGGGCAGCTTCGGCCTGCCCGGCCAGAGTGATTTCCTGCGCGCCCGGAACCACTTGCTCCGAGCCATCTCTGCCCAGCCTAGCGGGCCCGGCCTCAGGCACGAGCGGACGCAGAGCCAGCCGGAGGGCGAGCAGCGGGGCCAGCGCAGCATGAGCGTGGCGGCCGGCTGCTGGGGCCGGACCATGGCTGGCCGGCCGGAGCCAGGGGCCGCTGTGGGCCCCAAGTAGGCCACCCTTGGTGAGGCGCTGTGGTCCCCGTGGTGCTAGGCCAGGTGGCCTGGGCCATGCCGGCAACTGGGAACAGATTTGCCCCAGGGCCCAGCAGGGGACGCTGGCTGTACCCACACAGCCCTCTCCGCCCTGCCTCATGTCCTAGGGACTTGAGGGCTTCCAGCTTGTCATCCAAGCTGGCAGGACAACCAGCCCCAGGATGACAGAAGGCCCCAGCCCCACCGTGGACGGGCCTGGGAGGCACCCCTGGACAGCTGCCCTGCGTTGACGTCACAGCATCCTGATGCCAGGCCTGGGCCCAGCCTGCCACCTCCCTGGCCACTGGCTTGACACCCATGTCCCCTCTCACTCGATAGCAGCTCCAATGGGGGACAGCCTGCTTCTTGGGAACTTGACCTACTCAACTCTCCAACCTCACTGGTTTTGCACTGATTTCTGAGAGCGGAGACCCGTCACTGTCTCCTGCGGCTACAGACACATTCACAGGCATGAAGATTCCACCTTGGCAGATCCGGGACCTACCGCCTCACAGGAAGGCCCGGCGGCAAACCCCTGCGCAAGCAGGACCGAAGGCCATACCCCGTTTCTGCAGCTCCGCCCCCCGCCCCCTGGAGCCCAGAGAGGCTGTGGGCCTGGGGTTGAGGCGGGTGTCGCCCAGACCCGGCTCCTGAGAAGCCCGGCCCGCCGCCTCTGCCACTCCTTGCCTGCGGTCAGTCAAGGCCCCGTGCCTCGGCCCTCCCAAGTTTCTACACCTTTCTACTTCTCCATCTGGTTTCTATGAGGTTTTTTTAAATGAGCAATCCTTGGCTGCTTCCTTTTCTTAATTCCTCCAGTACCAAGCGCAGCCCTTCGCCATGGCAACGCCCAGCACTGTGCCGGAGTCCAGCCTGGTTCTGGGTCCCCGCCTCACCGAACCTGTCAATTCCGCTGAATTTCTACTCTGGGGCGGGTGGGGCACACACTTCGGTTTTTTACAAGCCCGTTCTATCCCATGCCAAGTCTTACGAAGCCACAACTCCCATCGTTAGCTTAAGGACTGGCAGCCATGCTTCCTGTCCTACCTGGTCAGGACCAAGCTGGCCCTGGTCTGCGCACGTCAGCACCGCCTCCCCAGAACCCACTGATCTCAGCTGCAGCGCTCGGCTGGGTGGTCTCAGCTCCTCCACCTGCTTCAAGGCGGGGAGCCTGCCTGGGATCGGGGAGCCAGCCATTCAGCTGCAGGCTCCGTGTCCTGCCTACTTGGATACGGCCTCGGGCCACATGGGCTGGGCGGGGGAGGCAAGCTGACCAATGTCAACATTTCCCTGCGTGTAGATATGTACAGCCGAGGGTTGTGTAAATGTTCTGCAAAAGTGGGTCTATACAGAGTGAAAGCTATTTATTTTGTGCAGAGAAAGACATCTGGAGGGATGGGACCTTCAGGTTTATTCCTATTTAAGATGTAGCTTTTTGTCGCTGTTGCAGGCATTCTGTATAAAGCAACAATTATTTTACGGGCCGAGTTTTAATGTAACTGTTGCAGTGAACGTGCAACACCTGACTCCCCTGCTCCCCAGCGGAAAGCCGCTCCCCGACAATCACAGCCCCACTGGGGGCCCACTGGCCAGTGCCTCCTCCTCTCTCGGCCCCACCTCACCCCGTCTGGCCCGCCACCAGGACGACCAGCCATCCAGAGAAGCGCTGGGAGGAGTCTCGGGCCCGCCCGCAATAAAGGCTGAGGCTCCCTGGCCAGGGGAGGCCCCGCGAGCAGCGGCTCGGCCTCTCCCAGCAGGCAGCCCCCACAGCTCTGCGCTCCCCACCTTCCTGCCCAGCCGCCAGCCATGCCAAGGACAACAGCAATAGTCCCCGGGCCCTCAGCCATAGGTGGTGAGACGGGCAGCCCACCCTCCCCGCTGATGTCTCTCCTGCACCAAGTCTGCTTCCGGCCCCCTTAGCGTTCCTTTTGGCACAGCCTCCTCTTGAGGAAGCACCAATTTCCCTGAAACTAAGAGCGGGGGGGCAGAGTCCCTTAAAAATACCAAAAATGTTTACAGCGTTGGGTGCTGAGCTGCAGGGCTCAGGCCTGACCAGTCGTTACCAAGGGTGAGGCAGGCCCTGCTGACTGCCAGCCCACCCAGGCCTGTCAGAGTAGAAGCCTTAGTCCCTCCCCACCCACACGCCCCGGGCCTGAGCTCAGCCCAGCACCCCACACCTGGCCACCTGCCTTCTCTTTCATTTCTAAAGCGGCATTCAGCAGAGACCCCCACACCCTGTCTGGCTCAACCCGAGCTGCCCCTGTCCACCACGTTGGTCTGTACGTCAGCCCCTCCTGTCTGTCTGTCTGTCCGGGCTATGTGTGAGCAGTGTCCCGACTCGCCCCACCTGCCCTTGCTGTCCCTGCACCATTGGGCCTGAGTGTGCTCTGTATACAGTGTCATTGTCTGTCACACGAATTAAAGAAGCAGGAAGGCTTCCTTCTGGGTCTCGTTACTGCACCAGCAACCAGATGGGCAGGGGTGGGGTGAGGATGGGGGGCCTCTGCACTGGCGGTAACACCCTCCGACTCATGAGGGCCCAGCACCAGCCCCTCCCAGCCCCTTCCCGGCACGCGCTCGCGCTCACCCTGCTTTCCAGAGACCATAGCTAGTGAGCTGGGCCAGGGTTCCCCCCTCGGCCACCGGCCCAGCACCAGGCCTCAGCTGTTGTCACCTTCGGATGGCACACAGTGAGGGCAGCAGCCTGGGGGAATTGGAGCTCAGCGGGTGGGGTGACGCCAGGCAGGCTGATCGAGGGTGAGCGCACGACCACCAGGGCACACCCCCAGTTTCCCCAAAAGCCCCCGCAGGGCTGGTTTTCCCCTGGTGGTCTGGCAGCACCCTGCCCTCCCCTCAGCACAAAATGCAACAGAACAGAAGTCTCCAACCAGGGAACATTTAATGTCTGGCGATCACAAGCTTTCGGGAGAGGAAGGTGGATTAGGACAGTCCCCCTCTGAAGAGAGGCGGGCCAAAGGCTGGGGAAAAGACACACAGCACCCATCTGGCTTCCTGCTGCCCACCCTACGTGCCACCAACAATGTCCGCAAACCCTGACCAGGGGGCCCTCAGGGCAGCAGCCCCGCTCGCATCTGGAAGGCCAGGCCGTCCCCTCGGGTGGCTTGCTAGGTGAGAGAGCACACAGGAGGGAACATGTCACAAACAGAGCTGAGGACAGGCCCTGGGTGAGGGGGCAACACCCACCTTGTTGATCTCCCGGTGTCGTTCCTTTGTTACAATCTCCTCTAAGATCTCTCCGTCTCCCTTAATGAGCCTGGGGGGAAGGGGAAGGCCGAGCCCCTGATGGCAGAGCAACAGAACCCCAACCGCCTGGCAGAGGGGTGCCTGGCCTCAGGCCCCACTCCATCTCTCCCACCCTTAGGTCAGGGATAAAGGCTCCGGGTCAGCTCTGCCATCAGGTCAGCCAACAGTGGCTCCTTCTTTGGTGACCCTCCCGAAGGCCCTTCCAGTCCCTGCCATGGCCGACTTCAGGCAAAGGGGAGGAATGGCCTCAGAGGTCCCATCAACACGTGACTACTTTTGTCCCGCAGGTCTCCCTCCAGAAAGTGCTGGTCAGGGGCTGGGCTCTGCCGGGCACTCCCCACCTGGTGCGTCCTGTCTCCGGGTCCACCACCTTGCGGATGACACTCTGCCGGGCATCCCACTCCTCCTTAGTCATGGGCTTCATGGCCTGGATGCGAGACTTCTGCTCATCTGTCAGGACTGGGGGGCAGATGGCAGGGAGGCAGTGGTTGGACCTGGGGGAGAGGGGAACCCGCCCTGTCCTGCACCCCGCACAGTACCTGGGCCATCCTCTTCCTCCCCTGCGGATCTGTGCCACTGGTCCAGTGAGGGGCCGGGCAGAGCCTCAGGCTGCTGCACCTTTGTCCTCTCCCTGCCTTTCTTCTTCAGCTTCTTCTTCTTTTTCTTCTTCTTCCTCTTCTTGTCCTTGCGCTTCCCCGACCTCTTCCGCCCATCACTGGAGGAAGAGGAGGAGGAGGAGGAAGAGGAGCTAGAAGAACTGGAAGGAGAGGAGGAGGAGCTGGACCGCCGTCTCCTCTGGGCCTTGTGTTTGCTTCTCTCTGTGGTGCGGGGAGAAGGTGAGGCTGGAAGGCCAGGAGGGGAGAAAGGAGACCTCTGCCCTCTTGCCCTGGCCTGTGTAGGAGGAGCCTAGACAGAGGGGTGAGACCTCCCTGCAGGGATCAGCCCCCCCCCCCCCAGAGGCACCTCCTGTGTCCTGCGAAACGGCCGCCCAGGGGCAGGGTGGCCAGACCCCAAGCTCCCACCAGCTGCACAGAAAGCACGACCAAGTTGCCCTTTAGTAAGAGACTCGTGCTCGTTAGGCGGGCTCCGCCCCTGGATGCTGGTGTCTCTCCAGCCAGATACTCGCGTTGTGCTCTCTGCGCCTCTGCGGCTACTGCGATTTTCCCACGGCCGCCCCCAGGAAGCCCGCCCGGCTGCCCACCGCTCCCCGCCAAGTGCCCGCGCTCCTTCCCGGTCCCCCGGCCTCACCCTCCGCCCCAGAGGAGGCGGTGCTGGCCTTGCGGCCCCGGGACCGAGACGCCGAACAGCTCCCCCGGGCGTCCTTCCTGCTCTTCTTCCTCCTCTTTTCCGACCCTCGCCCCCGGGACCGGCTACGGCTCCTCGAGCGCCTGCGGGAGCCGGCGTGGGCCATGGCGGGGCTGCGGGCGGGGCTCAGGGTCCCCGCGGGCTCACCACTCCCACCCCGGGCGGGGATGCGAGCAACTCCGCGTCAGCCTCGCAACCGGGACCCCGACGCTGCGGTCCCTTTAAGGGCCCGCCCCCCGGCGCGCGCTCCTCTCCTCGCCCGCGTCTTAGAGACGCCGGGCTGCTCCGTCCCGATAAACTGCCCCCCCCCCCCCCCCCCCCCCCCGGCCCGCCCCACACCACGCGCCCGCTCGAGGAAGCGGCGGCGGGGACTTCCGGTCGGTGGTGCGTGGGGAAACGGTCGGGCGGAAGGGGGACCCCGCGCGGTCTTCTAACGGCGGCTGGAACCGAGGCCACTGAAGAGGCGGCGCTGGCGGCCGGGCTCCGCCTCCGGGCCGGAGTGACTTCCTGCGGGCGCCCGCCTGGTCCCCTCCCCGCGGTGTCCGCCGCGCCCGCGGCCCCGCCTCCCGACGTTCCGGCCCGCAGTCTGCAGACCCGACCACGCCGTGTGGCCGTGGGCTCCCGGCGGACACGCCCGGACCTTCCCAGCGCCCCAAGTCAGTAACTCGGACACCACCCACTCGAGTGCCCAAAAGCGGCCAGCGACATGCGGCCGTGAGGGAGGGACAGGCGGGTGATTCTGTAGCGTGGGAAGAGCGTCGCGTGTCTCCCGAGTCCCCACGGAAACGCCTGGTTTTCAGACGCGCAACCCGCCGGGCAGTTGCACTCCTCACCCAGTTTGGGGGCCGCCACGGTGCACGTTCCTCGGCAATGACAGCACCAGTCAGGGGGCTGCTATAAAGCACTTTATGTCACTTGATTCTCACGACGGCTGTGGGACACAAGCACTTTGCAGATGAAGACACGGAGGGCAAGTGGTTCCCCCAGTCTCGAGCCCGCGTCCCTGCTCCTGTCCCCTCTGCACGATGCCGCTGGTGGCCCATCCATAGCTCCTTGTAGACACTCACCCCATGTCGGCCATGGCGTCTGACACCATGCTCACCTCTGTGCATGTCTCTGGAAGACTCCCTTGGCCGCTGGGAGCCACCTGTTGTGGAGATGGCTGTCTGGGAAATGATTCTCCCTCCCTCCCTCTGTCACACACACACCCCTACATACCTGCACCCTCCTCCCACATGTCCTGTACTTAGTAACCGATGCCGGGGCAAACTGGCGGATTCGAGCCCAGAGCACCCCGGAGGTCGACCTAACAAACGTTCCATGCTGTCTGAACCCACCTCTTGGCCAAGCTCCTCCCTCTGTTCTCCCGAGGGTATTCCCTTGATAAACAGGAACCCCTGCTCAGGGTCGCATCTCACAAACCCAACCTAAATCAGCCTGTCTGCTGAAAAAACGTCCTTCTGAACCAAGAAGTTCGGACGGCTGCAGGGAGTTTATTTCCGCCCCGCCTGATGGAGGGTTCACACTAACCCCGGCACACGGGCCCCAGGCAGGCTCAAGTCAGCGCGCACACATCCACCGTGGTGGGCTCCTCCTGGGTGAAGCCGTCGCCAAAGCCCTCGTCCCCCACCAGGTCCGGCTTGCGGCAGCACATGGGGCAGAGGCGGTTGCGAACAGCAGAGGCCCGGAGCCAGACGATGAGGTTCCATCGCTCGCCGGAGCCCAGGGGCCGCGCCCCGTGCAGCTGGCCACCACGGTGCAGGACACCATGGCCCACCATGTGCTCCACCTCCAGGGGCTTGGCCAGGGCCGAAGGCGCCTGCAGACAGCTGGGCTCAGGCCTGGGTACCCTCCTGGTCACCCCAGGCCCTGCCCACTGGGTCACACGTACGCACCTGGAAGAGGCCCCCGAAGTACAAGGCACCCCCTGTGAAGGCCTTGCCCAGGGCCACGTTAATGGTCAGCTCAGCATTGTCATAGTGGCAGCCCAACTCCCGGTCCTGGCCCAGGGCGTACTTGACCACGAAAGCTCTGTGGCTGTCCAGCCAGCCCCCGCCACAGTCTGGGTACAGCAGGGCCATCAGCGGCTGCAGGAAGCGCTCCCGCAGCGGTGTCACCAGCGGCTCATCCAGGCCCAGCTCATGTAGCAGCACCTGGGAGGAGCGTCCTGGGTCAACAGAGAAGTTGGTGGGGCCACACCCTGGATCCCTGGGGTGTCCTTTGACTTGTTTTAACTTTGTGATCCTTCCGAAATTTCTCTTTACAGATGGAGAGACCGTGCTCCTGAGACAGCCACAGCCTCAGGCAGGGTAGACCAATGCTGCAGGTAGGTTTCCCCAAACCCAGGCATCCCCGCCCCCTCACCCCACAAGGTAGAGCCTCACCCACCCCATAGTTGTTCATTGTGTTGGGTCTCCCCTTGGGCAGGTCTGACTGCTCGAAATGCTCCAGCTCCTGCAGCAGCGCCTGGCAGAATGGCGCCGTGAACACGGGCAGCCGGTAGATCCGCTTCTCCTCTGCAGAGGGACAGCCTGTTGGCTGGGACCTCTGTGTGGGTTCCAGCAGGCCCCCCCACCCCCCGTGGGAGCCTGGGCAGGTGTCTTCTCTCCCCCAGACTCAGCTCCCTCTTCTGTAGGACAGCCTGATGACTCGTGACGCATCACCACGCGTGCAACAGGGCACAGTTATTCTCGGACTGCCCCTTATCCCTGGAGCTTCTCATCTCCTCGCTGACCACACGTCTGGTCTCCAGACTCAGATGTGGGTCCGGATGAGGCCCTGAGATAGGAGAGTAGTCCGAGGACACCCGGCAGGCCAGCCTCAGGCTCTCTCTGCGCCCCTCTCCCCAGTGAGCCCCCAGAGCCTGCACCCCAACTCAGATGGTCCTTGGAGTTCCTATTCCCCCCAAGGAAGGCTGAGAGGGGCTGTTCTTTCTTGCAGGGCACTGGTAGGGAGAGGCTGACTCAGAACGTACATGGGGACATTTCTTGGCAGACACACCAATGCCTCTGGGCAGGGACATTTTGGCCAATGCACAGGCATCCCAGCCACACCCAGACAGCCTCCTTGCAGTTTCACCTGCTCGTGAGTAGATGGCGGGGAGTCCCCCTCCTACCCCACCTCACCCCTAGGGCATTTCATTCCATCCACCCTGTGACCCAACAGGGCGCAGGCTCCTGGAGAGGAGCGGCTCTTACACCTGTCTCCGCAGTGTCCCTCAGGCCAGGTTTAACTGTAATCCTGACACTCTCTGCACTTCCTCCGTCCCAGGCCCTTCCCATGCATGGCCTCTCACTTGGTTGTCACGGTGCCTTTTGAAATGGGTGGTGTTATCAGTCCCATTTCCCAAACGAGGAAACCAAGGGAGAGATTCAGGAACGTGCAAGGCTCCCAGGCCTGAGACTTCTGCTGGGTCTGGCTTGTGGGAGACCCCGGCAGCAGACTCAGGGCAGGAGGCAAGAGGGGATGTTTGGTGTGTGGCCTGGTGGGTGCCCCTGCTCAGGGCCGCAGCAGTGTCTGGCGGTCCCTCCCACAGCTCCAGGTCCTGGCAGCTTCATGAAACTTCACTCTTGCCCGCTTCTTCAGTTCCAGGGGTAGATGTGCTCCCTGCTGGTGCTGGCCCTGGTGGGCTCGTGGGTCCTTGACCTCGGCCCACCCTCGTCCCAGCTGTCCTTTCTCGGAGCTCTGCAGTCCCCTGCCCTGACCCGAACCTGGCCCATGCCTCACACAAGGCACTGAGTGACTGGATCTCAGGTGAGAGTCAGTGAGGGAGTGAATACGGGTGCCCTGCTCCTGTGTCCGCCAGCTCCTGCTGGTTTGGTTTTTGGAATCTCCCAACACCCTAGTCCTGCCAGGTCGTGGGGTGAAGCCCTCACCTGACACTGTCTCCAGCCGCTGCAGGAGGCCCTCAAGGTTTGCGCCAGGCAACATGCTGTACTCCACTGCGGCCAGAAACTCGGGGGCCAGGGCCGCATCCTGGGGGCAGAAACAGCCACTGTGGGGCAGGTGGCGCCCCGCAATCTGGATGCCTCCTCCTCCCCCAGTACCTTGGCCCTGCTGGGTACCTGCAGGGAGCTGTAGATTTCTGGCCGGGCTGGGTGGTAGGAGCTGGCGATGAGGGCTCTCCTGGCGGCCGACTCCTGCCCCAGCCGCTGTCGCCTCTGCACCTCCTGCTCCAGCTGGGGCGGCACAGGGCCTGGTTACCAGGAAAGGGCCTCCCCTCCCCTCCAGCCCATTGTGCAAAGGAGGAAACGCAGACTGGGAAAAGCCAGAGCAGCCCCAGGCTGGGGGCCAGGTCTCCCCATGCTGCTGACACTGGCGGGATGGACTGCAGGGGCCAAGTTGTTAGATGAGGGGGGCCCATTTCGCTCCGGGGTGCCCTGGCCTGAGCCGGACTGGGAGCAGAGCCCTCAGAGGCACCCTCGCCAGCTGGGGCCCCTCAAAGAGGGGGACAGTCCTGGCCAAGTCTGCGTCCCCGGGGTGCAGAGGGCTCTCCCGGCGCTCCCACCCGTCACCCCAGGTGAGGGAGGCACGGTGGTGCCACCACGGCAGGGTCGGGGCAGGGCAGCCCCGGGGGACCTCAGCTGCAGCTGCAGGGAGACCTTGAGCAAGTGCCTCCCCTCTGCGAGCCCAATTTTTCCACCTCCCAAGGGCGCTTCGGTGACCCGGACTGGCAGGCCGAGGCCGGGCGCGCGGGGAGGCGGGCGAACGTGCAGTTACCTCTTCCAACAGCTGCTGGAAGTCCTTGGGGCTGACGCAGCCTCGGCTGCGCAGGATCTGGGGGCAAAAGGGTCAGTGAGCACGACCGGGGGCCTCCGGGCAGGTCGCTCAACATCTCTCGGCCTGTTCCCCGTAGAGCGGAGGGGAGACCCCGACCTCCCAGGGTCCCTGGAAGGATGACGGGCTCGGCGCTCCCGCCGGCCCCCCACGACGCCTCCGCAGGCGCCACCGCCGCCACTTCAGATGGACCGCGGAGATCAGCCTCGCGGTCCGATCCGAGCGGGACAGAGCCCCGCCCGCCCGCCCGCTCTCCCAGGCCGGCGGCGCCACCCACCGGGCCGTAGTCCCGGCGCAGCTGCCGCTCGCCCCGGAAGCGCAGGTGCAGCCCGTAGCGCGCCGCGTACAGGTTCTCGGTGCAGAAGCAGGCGCAGCGGTAGAAGCGCGGCGGGGCCGCCGCCGTCGCCATGGGGAAGCGGCTCCCGCACGAGCACTTCCGGGGCGCCCGCCCGCCGCGCGCGAGTCGGGACTGGCCGCCGCCTCGGCCGCCGGAGCTCCGGGGGCGCAGCCGGCCCGCGAGGACAGCGGAGGGCGCTCGGGGTGCCGCCTCGCCTCCTCCGAGGGCTACCGACCGGACGGCCCTGTGCGCCTGAGCTTGAGGTCGGCGTTTCCCCACATCCCTGCCGCCGCCGCCATCTCGCCGGCCGCCCGCGGCCCCGGTGTCTCCGGAAAACGCTCCGCGCGGGTGACTTCCGGTGGCCCCTGCGCTCCCCGGCGCGGGCGGCTGGCGGAGGAGTCCCGCGTCCTGCGGAGCTGGCGTCCCAGCCTCGGGGAGCCCCGCACCGCCCACGGGGGACCCCGCACAGCCCTGGTCGAACTCCCTCCCGCGCCGCCCACGCTCACGGCAGCGCTGCTCCAACCGTGCGGCGCCTGGACCTGCCGGGGCCCAACAGGGAGACGGAGACCCTCACATCCTGGGAGGCGGTGCGCGCCGCGCTCCCCCGCTGTCCCCATCACACACTCGGGGGACAGGGCTCCAGCCAGCAAAGTGTCCCTCCCCGCCTGTCCCCACTCCTTTGGGGACAGGGCCCTGCTCTCTGGCGAAACCTACATCCGCAGCCTGAGCGGTTTTCTCACGGCCGGGCAGGGGCTGTCGACCTCCCTGGGGAGGTGCCCATCGGGGAGCGTGTTTGGAGTGGCAGACAAGAGCCCTGTGCTGTGGAATGTCTCCGTCAAGTGAGGGGAGACAGGAGCAAGCAAGGAAACGAGGGCACGATCAAGATTTTTCATCTGGTTGTGGGTGCTAGTGATGTGGCCGGAGCGCGTCTTTACACAGGTGGCCAGGGAGGCCGCCCAAGAGTGGCATTTCATCTGGGCCCTAACTGCTGCAGTGAGAGCTGGCAGGCAAGGGCTATTGGCAGGGGAGCTGGGAGTACAGGTGTGGCAGCTGGGAGAGGGCCGAGCTTGCCCAGCCAGGGCTCTGAGAGGACGGGCCACAGGGAACGAGGGCCCTGGTGGTATTGGGGCCCCATAGCTAGGCAGGGAAGGATGAATTTTACCCTCCAGGCAGAGGGAAGCTGGTTCACCCTCACCACAAACCCTAAGAGGAAGGAACTATCCCCATTTTACAGATGTGCAAAATGAAACTGGGGAGGTTGAATGATCCACCCAAGGTAACACAGCTTGTCAGTGGTGGAGTCCAGACTGGAACTCAGATCTGACCCTCCTGGGTTGTGTGTAAAGGTGCAGCCTGGTCTGCATGAGTGCCCCCTCCCCCACTCAGGCATAAAATCAAAATCATGGGGCCACAGGGACCCTAGCCCAGCCCAAGCCTTCTGAAGGCCCTAGGCTTCCGTAAGGAGCCAACTCTCCAGCCCAGAGCTGTGTGGCCTGAGTAGGTGTTTAAAGTTTCATGGGCATCTTGATTGCCCAGCGATAGCCAAGGGCCCTGCCCTCCAGGAAAGGATGCATTTCCCCTGCTTGATGTTCGGTGTCACCCTAATGCCTTTGTCCCCCAACAGGCCCATGGTGGCCTGCTGCACCCCCCGCCCGCTCTGGGCTTGGTCAGGTTTCTCCCTTTTGCAAGATGAGCCTGTGCTGCTTATCAACTTAGACTGGCCCTCTCCGGGCCCCCCTCCTCCTCACAGTGTCCCCACCGCTACCCCATCGCCACCCTGGGCTCAGTCACCAAAGAGTACAGCAGCAAGAATAATGTTAACAGTAAGCACCACATCAATGGGACTCACAGCCAACAGTGACATATTTTTATTAACTGCATGAGGTATTTGTATTATCTCCATTTTACAGGTGAGAAAACTGTCAGTGAAGTGCAAAGGGGACCTGTCTGGTGTCCTAGACCTAGTGAGAATTAGAATACCCATCCAATGTGGTTCCAGAGTGGCTTGGTTGGTGTGTGTGTGCATATATGCATATATGTATATATATGTATACATGCATATGCTTACATGCTTGTACGTATGTA
Source organism: Noctilio leporinus (assembly GCA_004026585.1). NCBI lineage: Eukaryota > Metazoa > Chordata > Mammalia > Chiroptera > Noctilionidae > Noctilio > Noctilio leporinus. The sequence goes on along the minus strand of PVIW01000325.1, from coordinate 44,800 downwards.
TGTGTGTGTATATATATATATATATATATATAGCACACTTTTTTTAATGAACAAGGAGCACCTAGATAAAAGGGTACAAATCTCAAGTGAACCATTTCATTTGGTGAATTTTCACAAACTAGACAAAGAAATCGAAAACAGAACGTTTCAGCTTCATAGGAAGCCTACCCCCATGTCTCCTCATCTCAGTCAGTACCCTTCTCCCAGGGGTTTTAAGAGCAAAGATCTGTTATTGGATTTTTTAAAAAGGTTTTATTACTTCCAGAGAGAGGGGAAGGGAGAGAGGCAGAGAGGGAGAGAAACACCAATGTATGGTTGCCTTTCACCTGCCTCCAACTGGGGACCTGGCTGGAGACCCGGCTTGCAACCTGGTCATGTGCCCTGACTGGGGAATCGAACCAGCAACCCCTGGGTTCGCAGGCTGGCGCCTTATCTACTGTGCCACCAGCCAGGGCTGTTCTTGGATTTGATACCAATAAAATCATATAATATTGTTATTTTGCATACTGCTTCTTTCACTCAGCATTAAGTTCTTGAGGCTCATCTGGGGTGTGTGTAGCAGCAGTCAGTTATTTTTCTTGGCCGCATAGTATTCCACAGGGGTGCGCATTCCACCATTCATTGAGCCATGCCACAGTGGATGGACATTTGCATTGTTTCCAGTTTGGAGATCTCATGAATGAAGCTACTATGAGCATTCTTTTTCTATTGCAATAAAATATACATAATATAAAACTTACCATTTTAATAGACTTTTTAGAGCAGTTTAGGTTCACAGCAAGATTGAGCTGATAGTACAGAAATTTTCTACATACTTTGTTATAATCAATTAAATCACATGGACACATTGCTACTACCCAGCGTCCGTAGCGTACGTTAGGATTCAGTCTTGCGGTTGTGTGGTCTATGGTTTTTGACAATGTAGCATGATGTGTGTCCACCATCATAGCATCAGACAGAGTAGTTTCACTGCTGGAAAAATTCTGTGTGCTCTGCTGGTTCACCCCTCCCCCCTCCCAGCCTCCTGTAACCACTGAGTTTTTTACTGTCTCCAGTATGTAGCCTTTTCAGGCTGGCTTCCTTCACTAGGCAAGTAAGCATTTTAGGTTCTTTCATGGCTTTTCATGGCTTGACAGTGCATTTCTTTTTAGCATTTAGTAATATTCCATTGTCTGGATGGACCACAGTTTATGAGGCCTGTCCCGAACGTACTGTCAATATAATTAAAACAGTTTGCATGGCTGATACTTTGGGGACAGGCCTCATATCTACCCATCACCTGCTGAAGGACATCTTGATTGCTTCCAAGTTTGGCAATTATGAATAAACCTGCTATAAATATCCACATAAAGGTTTTTAATATGGACATACATTTTCAACCCATTTAGCTAAATACCAAAGAGCATGGTTACTGGATCCTCTGGTAAGAGTGCGTTTAGTTTTATAAGAAACAGCAAACGGTATTCCAAAGTAACTGTACCATTTTGCATTCCCTCCTCCTTCCCTGCCCGCAGTGAATGAGAAGTCCTGTCGCCCCACATCCTTACCGGCACTTGGTGGGCTGCTGTTTTGGATTTTGGCCATTCTACTAGGTATGTAGTGGGATTTCATGGCTGTTTTCCTTTGCAATTCCTTAATAACAAGTGATGTAGAGGATCTTTTCATAGGTTTATTTGCCATGTGTATATTTTCTTTGTTGAGGTATCTGTTTAGGTCTTTTCCCTCTTTTTAAATCAAGTTATTGGTCTTTTTTTTTTTTAATTGTTGAGTGTTAAGAGTTCTTTGTAGATCTTGGATAACAGTCCCTCTTCAGATATGTCTTTTACACATATTTTCTCCCAGTCTGTGGCTTGTTTTCTCATTCCCTTGACAGTGTCTTTTACAGAAAAATTAAAAATTTTAATGAAATCCAGCTCATCAATTCTTCCTTTCATAGATCGTGCCTTTGGTGTTGAGTCTAAACAATCATGTGTGTACTCAAGAAAACCTAGATTTTCTCTTGTGTTATCTTCTAGGAGTTGTCCAGTTTTGTGTTTTTGCATTTTAGGTCTATGATCCATTTTGAGTTAATTTTTTTAAAATATAAGGACTGTGTCTAGCTTAACCTTTTTTTTTTTTTTTTTTTTGCACATGGATGTTCAGTTTTCCCAGCACCATTTGTTGAAAAAAATAAAACAAAACATTTTGCCCTGTTATATTTGCCTTTGGTCCTTTGCCAAAGTCAGTTGACTCTATTGACATGGATCTATTTCTAGGTTCTTTATTCTGTTCCATTGATCTGTCTGGTTTTTTTTGGTCAATACCACACTGTGTGGATCACTGTAGCTTTACAGTAAGTCTGCAAGTTAGGTAATGTCAGGCCTCTGACTTTGTTTTTCTCCTTCAACATTGTGTTGGCTATTTTTACACAGCAAAAATGACAGAGCCTGGATCTGGATGCAGCTCTGAGTTCCTCTGAACTTTTGGATAATCCATCCAAGATCAGCTCTTCAGGCATAATCGTGTGTTTCCCTTTGTTTTCGCACTAACAGTAACCTCCCTCGGCTTTATTCCGTCCCGTTTTTACCCACGACATTTAGAAGGTCATTGCACACCTTTAGGTAGCAACGCTCTGGGATTATTCAACCAGCTCCCTATGGAAGGAAATTTAGGTTATTTCGAGACTTTTGCTACCACAGCAACCACCCACAAGCTAAGCATCTTTGCTCCTCACTGGGTTCAAAAAAAAAAGTGCGTTTTAAACAAGGAACTTTGCCAAAGGATGAGGGATGTGGAGGTACCTTGCCCTACCGGCTGCCTTCCCATCACCTCACCCAGTTTCATTTCTCGTTCAGCAGTTACCAGAAACTGTCCTACGTATTTACTTACTACTCTCTCACTCACAGCTGAGTTCCCAGCACCCAGGCCCTGCACCCACCCAGCACACAGGACGGCCTCCCCCCTCCCAACCCCCTGCTCTGCCCTACTTTTCTCCATAAAACGCACTCTCTTGCGACATGTGTCATTGACTTATGAAGTGTATCACCTGCGTCGCTCCCTGGCATGTCAGTTCCAGCAGGGCAGGGATCTTGTTTGGGTCCACGTTGTATCTCAAACGCTTGCAACAGTGCAGGACACACAGTAGGTGCGGGATATGCGTGTGTTCGGTGGATGGGTGGATAAAGATGGTAACCCCCATCCTTCAAAGGAAGAGGCCCCGGGAAGGTGAGGACATTTCCAAGCCTGCTGGGCGGGCGGGCGGGGCTCGAGGCAGGTGGGCGGGCGGCTCTCTGACCCCGCCCCGCGCCCCGAGCCCCGCCCCGAGCCCCGAGCCCCGCCCCGAGCCCCGCCGGTCCCGCCGGTCCGGCACCGACCTTGCGGCGGCGCAGCGCGGGCGGGAGGCAGGAGCAGCGCGAGCGGAGCGGGGCGCAGTCTCCAGTAAGCGCCGAGCTGCACCCCTGGCGACCGAGGCCGCTGCGCCCCCTCCTCGCGGCTTACCTGGTGCCAGGTAAGGTGACAGCAAGCGCGCGGCGCCCGGGACCCCTGACCCGGGTCCCTTCCAGGCCCGGCACCGAGCGAGGCCGCCCTGGACGCGTCTGGGCACCTCCGGGAGCGGGCGGCGCCTCGGAGCCGCGCCGCAGGCCCCAGCCGCCCCTGCAGCATCCTTTCCGCGTCTGCGGCGAGGGTGGCGTTTCTTTAACCCCTCGGGCGCTGCCGCCCCCGCGGAAAGGGTGGGGATGCCTTTGGGAGAGGATCCTGGGATGCCCCCGCACCCGGGGTCGCGCTGGCTCGTTTTCTGAGGGCTCCCCGCGCCCCCCACGCTGCAGCGGAGGCGGCCGCACCTCCTGAGCGCCTGGGGGCCTCCTGGGCCTGCTCCCCCACCCCCCCATCCCCCGCAGCCCTGGCTTGTCTGCCAAGCCCGCCGGCCGCTCATTGTGGGTCCCCCAGGCAGTGAGGCCTGTGGGTTCCTGCCCTCCCCATTTCTGTGCCTCTGTTTAAACAGGGTCCCCTCCCCAGACCTGCCCACCGTCCCACCCTGGAGATAGGCTGGCCACTATTTCCTTCTTTGGGTGGGACAGGTTCCTGGTGACAGGAGCAGGATTGTAGCTCTGCAGGGACCCAGCGAGAGCCACGCGTTGGCGGAACAACTTTCAAGTCCCAGCATGGGCCGCGTGAGCTCAGCAGCGGGACAGTCAGGGCGGGACAAGTTGCCCCAGCTCAGTCCTGGCCCTGTGCCTGGAGACCCCACAGTGACACCGTCCCACAGCCCCGGTGTCAGCCAGCCAGAGTTGGTGGAGCAGCAATGTTCCACCTGGAAAATGAATCACCACATGGGGTGAGAAGTTCACCGGGTCATGGATGACCTGACCCCTTTGGGACTTTTCTTTCAGCCCTTGGCCAAGGGCCCACCCGGAAAGTGAAGTGTTGGGGTTCAGCCCTGCAAGCCTGTCCCTCACCTGTAAAATGGGGGTGATAACTGTGAGGGCCGCCGCCCCAGGGTGGTGGCATGGCTTCACGGAGATGGGAGGGCCTGCGTCCCCTAGACCTTGGCTGCCAGGAGTGTAGGAACAGCTCTCATGCACCATCTCCCGGCTGCCCCAGACTTGCCTTGTGAGCTGACAGCGTGAGGTGCCCCCAACCACCACGTTTTGTTCCAGCTGGAAGAAAAGCCTTTAACAGGCGCCTGTAGGGATGGGGTCCCTTGCTGATCCTGTATTTGGGGTCCAAGGGAGTGGCCCCTGGCTTCCTGGGCCAGCCCAGGCCCTGGGTCGTGACTTTTGTGCCCTCTGGCCACCACCTTGTCCTCATCTCGGGTCACACGTCACCCACGTGCCCACAATTTGCCCTCCAGCTTCACTCGCTGAGTCCTCCAGGGTAGGCAGAAGGAAAAGGAACACCCCCCAAGCAGCCTGAGGGGCTTCTCCTCCCCTGACTGGTGGTCTTGTCCCCGTCACCCTGCCACTCAGTAACCTGAAAAAGAACCCAGCAGCCTGTCCCCACGCGTAGCCTGACCCCACTGAGGGCTGTAACCCGAGCTGAGTTGGGTTCTGCTCCATCAGATCCTGGACTAGGAGGACTCTGCACTGGGGGGCTGGGGACCCCGGTGCTTTGCCAGTCTGCCTCCAGTTTGTGGGGTGACCCTAGACAAGCCTCCCTCCTCCCTGCCTGGATTAGTTTCCCTACCTGTAAAATGTGGTGGTTCAGACCGTCTGTGAGGCTGGAGGGAAAAATTGCTTTTACTTTGGTGAGATAAACAATGGGACCCCCTGGAGGTTGGCTGTCCAATGTGGTTGACGTGACCCAAAGCAGAGGGTGTCAGGAGGAAGTCCCCCAGTGACTGCAGGCGGGGAGCAGGGAGAGCTGGCTAAGCCCCTGGGCTGGTGTCTGACAGATCTGCCTCCTGTTCCACTTCTGAACCTCAGCTCCTTTCTGGAGGCCGAGGGGCTCCCTGTGCCCATCAAGAGCGGAGCTGAGCCGCCAGCTGGCAGTGGCTTGGCCAGGAGGCCCGAGTGGCACCAGGCCAGCAGCGTCCCTCGCGGGCTCCGCCGCGCACTCACCCACTCACTGGCGCCCCAGGCCTCTGCATTGCAGCAGGCGGGAGCTGAACTGGCAGCCTGGCTGGCTGGGGCGGCAGAGCAAGGGCTGGCAGGGGGTGCCTGTCTCCTGTCCCCTCTTCTCCCTCCCCTGTCCTTGGTCCCACTCAGCCCCAGCTTCCCTGGGAACAGCAGCTGCTGACAAGGCCTTTGCCTTTCCTGGGACGGATTTGAGTCTGCCTGGAGTGCTGGGGCAGAGCCAGGCTTGGGGACCGTCACACCCTTGGGCCCTCTCTGCGCCTCCGCAGCCTCAGTAGGAGAGGCCGTTGTGGGGAGTTCAGACCTCGGGATTGAGGGCACCGGCTTCGGAACTGCGCGGCCTGGGTGCACATCCAGCCCTGCCAGTGCTTAGCTGTGTGACCTGAGGTCTGTCGTTAACCTGTCTGCGTCTCAGCTTTCTCAACTAGCAAATGGAGGTGACAGGAGAACCTACCTCATAGGCCTCTTATGCGTGTTGACACGTGTGCACCACTTGGAGCGGTGCCAGGCACGCGTTAACGTCAGGACGTGTCAGCCGTTGTCATGACTGTCATGGTGGGCTCACCCCTCTGGCATAGCTTCTCCTTCCCTTAGACGGACCGCCCCTGCTGGCCTTGTCCTGGTGACCGGCCTGGTAGCTTAGCGATCTAGAGCCCAGGAGCTGCATGGTTCCGGGTTCACATCCCCGCTGTGTGACCTCAGGCACGTTAGTAACTTCGCTGAGCCTCCGCTTCTCCACCTGCCAGTCAGGGGTGGGGACAGTGCACATCTCCGAGCTGCTGGGAGGATGACGTGAAATGAGCAGATGCGGATGAAGCACAGGGCGGGGCCCGGAGGACCAGCCGCGTTACCAACGGCAGGTAACTTAGGGGCACCTGCTGCGAGCCCAGCTTCAGAGTTGTGTGCCGGGATCCTTCATGTCTAGACTCAGGTCCTGGCCTGGGTCGTTGTTGGCAGAGTGAAAATGCGGCATAGGCTTTTGCCTTTCTGCCTCGGTTTCCCCAACTGTCGATGAGGATGTGGAAACACCGGCCTCATGGCGTTTTGTGGGGCTCCTGTCGCTGGCTGGGGCACCTGAGCTGTGGGGGATGATCTGTCAGACAGGCCCCCTTGCAGGCCCTACGCAGCCACCCCTCCTGCTGCTCCACACCTCACCCCTCTGCCTGGGGACACCAGAGCTTTGCCTGTTTCGCAAAGGGGACAACTTAGACCCTAAGAGGAAAGGACAAAATCAAGCCAAGGGGCAGCATTCAGAGGCACATCGCAGCCCAGTCCCACCCCCAAACTCACACCACCAGGCCCATGTCCCACAGGGTCCCTGCGGCTCCTGGGGTCTCCCAGGCCCCAGCTGAGTCCTGAGGGGCTCCGTGGTGGGGTGCATTAGACAAAGCAGACATTAAGCTCCAGAAAATCACAGGGGCCTAAGGCTGGGGGTGAGGGCCAACCTGAGCTGGAAGAAAAGATTCTGGAAACTTCCAGGCAGATGTGGAAGTGCCTGGGTGGCTCTAGGGCCTGCAGCCACCCCCCTTCTTGGTCAAAAAAGGTAAAGGTTTACTTGGGGAGGAGAGAAGTGAGCAAACATTGATTGAGTACCCACTGTATGCGGTAACAACCAGCAGCAATTATTATGTGCCAGGCACTGTGCCCAGACTGATGTTCATGCTGACGTTTTACAAGGGAAGAAACAGGCTTGGGGGAATTAACAGTAATAACAGCCGTCGTGAGAACAGCAACCATTGGTCACACTCGTGGCTTTTCTCAACTTCATCTGTGAAATTGTCCAGATTCCTGCCTCTTGGCTCCCTGATCTCGTGGGGCCTCTCTCCCCACGCCCCTCGAGCACAGGGGCACAGTCCTGCCTCAGGGCTCTGTCACTGTCTGTTCCACCTTCCCAAACCGCTTTTCCCCCAACATCACATGGGGGACTGGCTCCCTCTCCTCTTCCAGTTTTGCTCACATGACCTCACATTACCTTCCACAGTCCCCCCTGGCTGGCACCCCTATTTAAATCGCCCTCACCACCCCGCCACGGCCTGCCACCCCTTTCCTCCCTGAGCCCTGATCTCTGTTGTACTGCATGTCATTTACTCACCCTGTTTATTAGATTTCTAGCACCTTTGTGAGTCATAGTCATTGTTCAATCCCCAGCGCAAGGGACGGAGTCCGGCCCGCCCAGGGCACTCAATAAAGAGCCCTTGAAGGAATGCAGTCTTCCTGGCACCCCTGTGAAGTCAGTTCTCTCATTGCTGTTTTACAGATGAGGAAACCGAGGCTCAGAGGTGCCCAGTGACTTGCTTGAGGCCCCACAGCCAGCCTGTCACAAACTGGAACCCCTCACCCCGCAGGCAATGGCTTCGCCCCCTTGAGCTGGAGCCTGCCCGCACCCCCGCCGGCCCTGCCCACCACCCGCCGGCAGGATGCAGCTGTGGAAGGCGGTGGGGGCGGCCCTGGCCTTCATGAGCATGGACATCGGCGTGACCACGGCCATCTACATCTTCAGCCACCGCGACCGCAGCCTGCTGGAGGACATCCGCCACTTCAACATCTTCGACTCGGTGCTGGACCTCTGGGCCGCCTGCCTGTACCGCAGCTGCCTGCTGCTGGGCGCCACCATCGGTGTGGCCAAGAACAGCGCCCTGGGGCCGCGGCGGCTGCGGGCCTCGCGGACGGCCATCGCCCTCGTGTGCCTCTTCGCGGGCATCTACACCATGGTGAAGCTGCTGCTCTTCTCCGAGGTCCGCAGGCCAGTCCGGGACCCGTGGTTCTGGGCCCTGTTCGTGTGGACCTACCTCTCGCTCACCGCCTCCTTCCTGCTCTGGCGGCTGCTGTCCACCGTGCGGCCGAGCGCCAAGGCCCTGGAGCCGGGGGCTGGGGCCGAGGCGGAGGGCCTCCCCGGGGAGGAGCAGCCCCGGGCCGAGCAGGCGTCGGGGCCCACGCTGCAGAAGCTGCTGTCCTACACCAGGCCTGACATGGCCTTCCTCGTGGCGGCCTCCTTCTTCCTCATCATCGCAGCTCTGGGTAAGCGAGCGCCGGGGGGCCTGGTGGGCTCCCAGGAAATCCACCCTCTAGGGCCACACCCGCTTCTGCCCTGTTAAACGTCAGCATTTTACTTACATGGCTTGAATACCAAAAGGTAAACACGGTAAACAGTCCTAATTCTGCCTCTGCCTACCTTGATCCTCCAGCACTAACTGTAGGAAAAGATTCCAGAAACTTCCAAGCGGACAGGAAACCACTGCAGTTCGCCTCTTGTGTGTGTTTCCAGAGCGGCTCCAAACCCCCGAGCACACGTTAGTCACCCCAGCTCTTCCACTCTAGTTCGTGTCTTGCCTTCTCCGCAGGACAGTGTGTCCCGTACCTTGTTCTTCGGTTCGGCACGTTAATATTCCACTGGGTGGATGTACTGTCACTCATTTGGGAACCCTCCTCTTTTCTCTTCCAGTAAACAGCCTTGTCCATACGCGTTGCATATACATGTGGGTGTGTCTGTGGGACACACGCCTGGAAGCAGGGTCCCCGAGTGCAACCATGTTTTGGTAACAAGGCAGAACAGGCTGTAGACCATTCACATGTGTCGTGTAGGGTGAGCCTTTGGCTTCAGTGCACGTGTGCCTGTGTGATGCCAAATGCGTTTATTTCTGGGCTTCTACACAGCACAAAAGCACCACGTTAGCCACGTGGGTGGACTGGTGGCATTGCGGGGTGGGTCTCCGTGGGTTCTGGGGGTGTCCAGGCCGGGGCCCAAGCCCTTCCCCAGCTGCGTGACTGTGGGCAGGTGACCAGTGTCTCAGAGCCCGTGTCCTTCTCCCTGGGAGGGGGAACTGCTGTAAAGCCGGGGTGAAAGGGGAAAAGGACAAGTTTGGGCATCCTCAGGAGCGCTGGCTGCGGTGAGTTGCTCTGTGGCTGACGCGAGGGGCAAGGGCGGGAGGGGCCCAAGGCCGAGTGTCCCGGAGAGGACAGGCTCCCGCCCGACTGAACACCTTTCTCCTACTGCCCACCCTCCGGCCTCAGCCCCGCCTGGACCACCGCAGGATGTTAGCAAATTCCTTACCCTCTCGGTCCCCGGCACGGCATCTGCAAAACGGGGTGATAACAGCACCGTCCCATGGGGGGTGTGGGGGTCAGTGGCCTCATAGAGCAGGTCACCTCGGACAGCTCCGGGCACCTGACAGCTCCCAGTAAATGCTAGCACCTGTGAGGGTTGGGATGCCCCTTTCCATCCGTCCGGAGAGTTTCTGCTCCATGTGCACCAGGGCCCAAATGTCCTCTCCTCAGAGGAGCCTTCTCTGCACCTGAGCAGCAGCACTGATGACCTGAAAATCCTGAGTCCCAGGCTCTGAGCCCTTCAGGGGCAGGACCCAAGTCTGGACCACCCCAAATGCCCCCGATGCCTGGTGCAGATGCAGGCTCTCTGAACGAGTGAACACATGACCAGCCTGCCTGCGGGGGCAGGGGCCCCCCAGGGCCTTGTTTCTGCACCTGCAGGGCCCTGCTGTCAGCTGGTGTGGCCTCGGGGCGCACAGACAGCGGAGCTGCAGCTGCTTTGAAGGCTGCAGGCCACTGACTTCCCTGCCACCTGTGGGCAAGTTGACGTGGCCGGCCGACCTTCGGCCTCCCATCCCAAAGTGGGGGCTTGCGGCTTACGGGGAGAGGGGGAAAGGTCAGTCTTAGCATTGAGTATCTCCTGTGAGTTGAGATGCCATGGCAGCCCAACTACATACCCTTGGACAGGCGACTTACTCTCTCTGAGCCTCCGTTTTCTTCCCTGTAAACGGGAAGCATAGTAACCCCGTGCCTTTAGGTGGCTGAGCGGCGTGTGAGATGGGAAGAGACGAGGGAGCAGGCATGTGGGTGGCGCAGCTCCGGCAGAGGGCCCGGGGTGCCTGGGTGTTAAAGGACTGGCCGAGAGGCAGGCCAGCTGGAGCAGCCATGGGGCCGAGGGGCAGAGGCCGGTCAGCCACGGGCCCTGGGAGGACCTGGACCGTCTCCCTGGCTGAGATGGGAGCCGTCGGACTGCTTTGGGCGGAGAGACAAGACCTGACTTTGGTTTCACAGGCTCCGCTGCCCACTGGGTGCAGGAGGGGCTGATGGGCGCGAGGGTGGGAGCAGGGGCCGGACGTTGCCTGTGAGGATCCCGGGCCAGGTGGGCCGCTTGGGCCCGGTGGGGCGGTGGAGGCAGCAAAAGTGGTCGGGCTCTGGAAATATCCTGAAGGTGGAGCTGGCAGGATTGGCTGATGGATCGGAGTTTCACCCGTATTTTGTGCAGATTGGACCCAAGGGTCTGCTCCGTATGGAGCCACACCCAGGGAGGGCTCAGCAAACGCGTCCACGCCGCCTGCTGGAGCTGGAGGTGCCCTTTCCTCCCCTGCGGTTAAACGGCTGCAGAACTGCAGCTCGGGTGGAACTCCACGGCGGTGGTGGAGCCTGCGTCGTGCCCTGGACGGTGGGGACCGTGGGGGACGGAGGCCCTGCAGGCTGCCACCTTCCGGTCCCTGCGCCCAGACCAGCAGAGGGCGCCAGAACCCAGCAGAAGGCCTCACTGTCCTCCCTGAGCCGCCACCCTGCAGGGCTGCCCTGGAGTCACTCGCTGACCTTGGTTGAGCACCTACTATGTGCCCAGCCCAAGCCAGACCGCGGCCTGTGGGAAGAGCTGCAGTGAAAACAGGGGACCCAGCCTGGTCTAACCACCTTCCATTCTGTGTCCTTCCTTTCCCCAGGATGACAGTGGGCCCCGCCGCGGGAAGGGGAGTTCCTGGTGGGGAGTGGGCTTCCCGGGGCTCGGGAGGAGGGGTACTGTCTCCCTGGGCTGCAGGCGCCCCCTGAGCCCCCCATCTCCCGGCAGGAGAGACCTTCCTCCCCTACTACACTGGCCGGGCCATCGACAGCATCGTCATCCAGAAGAGCATGGAGCAGTTCAGCACAGCTGTTGTTGTCATGTGCCTGCTGGCCCTTGGCAGGTAGCCGGCTTGCAACCCCACGCCCACCCCCTCCGCCCCTGGCCAGCAGCAGGGGTCTGAGGACAGGGCGGCTCCCGAGAGGAAAAAGAGGCCCAGGAAATGCCCCTGGTGGGCCTGCCCTCAGCTGTCGCCATAGGAACCAGCAGCCACAGCGGCTCAGCGGGGTGTCCCGCCCTCCTCCAGGGTTCCCTCGCGCCCTCCCTGGCCCCCTTCCAAGGCAGAGACAAGGGCCAGCCTTGTCTTCTGTGCTGCAGGGCCCGGGTCTGGCCGGCAGAGTCGGCTTTCTTGCCCCTGGGAAGCAGCCCCTGGGGCGCCAGCTGGGGACAGCCTGGGAGCGAGGTCGGGGCTGGGGTCCTGCCTGTCCCAGCCCGGTGGGAGGGCGGCAGGGTGGTCGTGGTGTCGGAAGGCCGCCGTGCTGTGTGTAACATCCTTTATCTGCAATTAGCTCATTTGCCGCAGGTATTCGGGGCGGCATTTTTACCCTCATATTTGCCAGACTGAACATCCGTCTCCGAAACTGCCTCTTCCGCTCGCTGGTGTCTCAGGAGACAAGCTTCTTTGATGAGAACCGCACAGGTTGGTCCTCGCAGGGCCCCGGGGAACCTGGGGCCGGGCTCCGCCAGGGGGGCTCGCCTGCCGTGGAGAAGATAAGGGGCACATTTGTGGTCTCGCCTCCCAGCTCAGGAGGCGGGTTTGGTGCGAACTGTGGCCGTGGCAGGACCCTGGCCAGGCCACCCGAGGTCCCGGCAGTGGCCAGGGCATTTCCCGCCGCCTTATGGGGACCACAGGGGCTGAGCCTGCCCACACCTGGGGCCTAAAGGGTCCAGACCCTTGGGAGTGAGTGGGGCAGGGACGTGGGGCAGAGCAGTGTCCTCTCCGGCCAGGCTCCCAGGATCTGAGACAGAATAGCCCGGGTCCACTGCTCACAACCTCCGGGCCTCTGTTTTCTCACCTCTGAAGTGGGAACAATAGCAGTGGCCACCCCGTGGGCTGAGGAAGCCCAGGAACAGGGAGGAGACACAGCTCTGGTTCCAGCTCGGTCCCAGCTGAGCCTCAGCCCCGGCCTCTGTGCTGTGGGGTCTAATGTCACAAGAGCTGGTGACAAGCACTGGGCTCAGAGGAGCCTCGAGGGGCACCCACTCCTCCCTCCCCACTCCTCCAGAAGGCAGGAAGGCCCAAGCTCTCAGGTGCCTCTCAGTGTCCCCCGCCCCACCCGCAGCGGCGCAGCGGCCCCGTCCCCACAGCGGTAGCTGAGCCACTTGTGTTCCAGGGGACCTCATCTCTCGCCTCACCTCGGACACCACCATGGTCAGCGACCTGGTCTCCCAGAACATCAACATCTTCCTGCGGAACATGGTCAAGATCACGGGCGTGGTGGTCTTCATGTTCAGCCTCTCGTGGCAGCTCTCCTTGGTCACCTTCATGGGCTTCCCCATCATCATGATGGTGTCGGACATCTACGGCAAGTACTACAAGGTAGGTGCGCCTGTCCCTGCTGGGCCTGTGACTCCTCGGGAGGGACTTGGGGCCCCGGGGGGCTAGCGAAGGACTCGTCAGTCAGTGAATATTCATTGAGCACCAAGATACATCGACGAAACAGGTAAGGCTCCTGCACTCAGTCAGGGAGCTTATATTCTAGCGGGAAAGATAGAGGATAAATAACAGCCATAACAATAATCAATAACCAATAACGCATCACGTGATAAAAGCAGCTAAGCGCTAAGGAGGAGAATGAAGTGAGGAACAGGGGTTGGGAGCAGTTGCGGCTTTAACAGATCTTCCGAGAAGGTGACCTTTGAGGGCAGGGGAGGGCATCTCAGGAAAGCGCGGCCCTGGGGTGGGAATGTGTCTTTGAGGGGCCTCGGTGGAGGCTGGGGCAGTGTGTGAGGGGACAGGAAAGGGGATGAGGGCAGGCGGGTGACAGGGCCCGATGGCACAGGCCCCGGGAGCACTTGGGTTTCTGCCCTGTGTGATGTTTGCTCTCTTCCCGTGAAGCCTGTGCTCATGGGGGGTGGGCCCCAGGATGAGGCCGTTGCCGGTGATGCAGCCATGAGCAGGCTGCTGTCCCTCCAGCTGGCCTGTGACATGGCCTCTCCCGTGAGCTGGGCCTGTGAGCCAGGCCCCTGGACGCCCCTGTGCCCTCCAGGACTGAGGTGGTGGGACCCCTGCAGGGGCCCTTCCCAGGCCTGAGGGGTGGCTCCTCCTGGGCAAGGGGCTGTGACAGTGATCAGCTCGTAGGTGCCCTCCATGACTGGGACCTGCGGCCAGCTCCTAAATGTCTCCATTCCCATGTCATCTCCAGCAGAGCCCAAGTCCAGGGCCCTCTCACCTACCCGCCGTCCTCGGTCACCGGCCTCCCTGTTTTCCTTCCCAAGTAAAGGCAGTAAATCAGCCCAGTGGCTCTGAATCCAGCTCCCTTCCTGCGGCCCGCACCCGCCCTTCCTGCGCCCCGCACCCCGCCCTTCCTGCCTTCCTGCCCGCCCAGGCCCTGGGACAGGGCAGGAAACCCTGGGCGCCCCTCGCTGCCTCTGAGCGCACCTCAGGCGCTGCCTCAAGCCCAGCCAGGCGGGGCCTCCTCCCCACACCTGGAAGTGTGAGTGTAGCCACGGCGTCAGGGCCACAAGCCACACGCCGTCCGCACGCTGAAGGGACCCAAGGCCCGGCCAGGACCCCAGGTGCTGAGCACACTGCAGGCTTCCAACGGCTGGTGGGACTCCAGGGTCACGTGCGAGATCCAGGCCTGGCATCTCGGGGAGCCTCCCGGGCTGTGTTGTGAACCCCAGCGCGGTTGGCCTCCAAAAAGCGCGGGCGGCTTCCCGGGGTGTGCTTTCAGAGCCCTGGGGGTTGGTCACTTGGAACCCCCCCCTCGGCTGTCCGCCGTGACACACACGATCCGGGCAGGTTTTATGGTGTGTACCCTCCGCCACCTTCCGGAACTGGGTTGGGACTCCCTCAGTCTCCGAGTGGTTTGCTGTGTACAGATGTCGCTGGCACCCCCTTCCCAGTGGGTGGTTCTGGTGCAGCCCCAACCACCGTCCCAGCTTCCCTGGGCTTCCACCAGCGCAGCAGCAGGGCTGGGAGCCCCTTTCGTAAAGGGTCGCCCAGAACCGTACGGCCCGAACGGCCTCCTCAGTACTGCAGATGGTTGGTTAGCCATCAGCCCTCCATCCCTCGGGAGCAGGGGCCTCAGGAGCCCACCCCCAGCACCCAGCTGAGGCCTGTCCTCTAAGTCCGTCCCATCAAGCTGGAAGCAGAGCCAGGAGGAAGGCATCTGGGTCTCCCCCCTTGTCCCTGGAACTCCCCGCACGGAAGGCGCCATCTGAGGGTCGAAAGCCCAGAGGGGCTCAGATGGATAGTGAGGCTGTCGCTTTTGGGGTCTCCTTCTTCTCACCCCCATTCCTGCCTGCAGAGGCTCTCCAAGGAGGTCCAGAACGCCCTGGCCAGGGCCAGCAACACAGCCGAGGAGACCATCAGCGCCATGAAGACCGTCCGGAGCTTTGCCAACGAGGAGGCAGAGGCGGAGGTGTACGCACAGAAGCTGCAGCACGTGTACAAGCTGAACAGGAAGGAGGCGGCCGCCTACATGTACTACGTCTGGGGCAGCGGGGTACGTGCCCCTGGCCCTGGGCAGGACCACCACGGCGGGGTGGGGGTGGGTGGCAGGCGGCGGCCCGACCATGGGAGAGAGGAGGCCCCTGGCTGGCCGCAGCGTTGGGCCATGGCAGCAGCGTAGGGCCCCCAGCTGCCCCCGCCTGCCTGTGGCCCTGGGGCTGGGGACGGTGCACGCCAACGCCTGCTTCCCTCTGTGTGCAGCTCACGCTGCTGGTGGTCCAGGTCAGCATCCTCTACTACGGCGGCCACCTCGTCATCTCCGGGCAGATGACCAGCGGCAACCTCATCTCCTTCATTATCTACGAGTTTGTCCTGGGAGACTGTATGGAGGTGAGGGGCTGGCTTGGGGCCGGGAGTCCAGGGGGAAGAGAAGGGTGTGTGGGAAAGAGGAGTCTCAATGGGGTGCCCCAGGGTCCAAGGGATGCGGGCTTCTTTCCAAGGTAGGTAGGGGGACACCGTAATGCCCATAATGATGACAAAACTTACAACAGGCAGCAATGAAGATCATTTCAGAAAATGCTGCTAAGATGGTAAACACACAGTAGAATGTACAGGTGATGTATGATAGAATTTACACCTACAACCTGTGTTATTTTATGAACCAATGTCACCCCAAAAATTCAATTAAAAATGCTCCTAAGAGAGCCATGACATCTTGAATGAGCCCCCCAAAAGGAAAACAAAAAGAGGGACCCACAAGAGCTCTCAGGGCTGCCCCATTTCTCAGAAGGGGAAACTGAGGCTCAGACACATGAAGCAGCTTGCTTTGTAGGGAACCTGGGTTCAGAGCCAAGTGAGTGTGACTTTATTTAACCCACTTTAAGGTGCAGCACCATGGGGATAAAAGGGTTGTTTTAGGTTACGTCTTCCTCTGACATTCCCACCAGCAGATCCTGAGCCGGGGAGCCAGGGTGCATAGGCCCTGGCGACTTGAAGTGGGGGTGCGAATTCTCTGTTCTGCCTCTGCCAGGCCCTCAGGTGTGGAGACGGGGACTCTGTGTCCTCTGGTGAAAAGCTCAAGGATGTGAGGGACCCTGGTATAGATACCACCTTGCATGAGCCACTGTCACTCCCACAGCGATGCTTGATTCAGCAACTGACTGTCTCTCTCACCTCGATGACTCTCTACACAGTCAACAGACATGTCCTCGCGTGAGGATTAAAAAAAAAAAAGGCAGTATCTAAAAAAATGAAAAAGTTAGGCCCCTAGCAACAGGGATAGTGTGACCTCATTTGCATAGTTTTAAAAGTCTCCAAATTGGTAAATATTGTGCTCGTGTGTCTGTTTGTTTTTAAGAGTTTATTTATTTATTTTTAGAGAGAGAGAAGGGAGGGAGGAAGAGAGGGAGGGAAATATCCATGTGTGGTTGCCTCTTCCATGCCCCAGACTGGGGACCTGGCTCGCAACCCAGGCCTGTGCCCTGACTGGGAACTGAACCAGTGACCCTTTGGTTCACAGGCCGGCGCTCAGTCCACTGAGCCTCACCAGCCAGGCCTGTGTGCGAGTTTGTAAATGAACAGGGAAAGGACTGGAAAGATACAGAGCAGGGATGACCGTGGTCAGCTCTGGGGTGAGGGGCCTGAAGGGCAATTTCTGCTCCTTATGGCCTGAATGTCTTGATGTTAAGAACCGTTGCCTCCTGACGTTGGCTGCTTCACTGCATTGACCCGGTCGCAGTGTCTAAGGGCCTGAACTTGGGAGCCAGGCCCGGGCTTGAGTCCAGGCTCTGCCACTTCCCGGCTATGTGACCTGGGGGAAGTTACTTGAGCTCTCTGTGCCTCGGTTTCCTCATCATCAAAAAAAGGAGCCACTGACAGAACCTGCCAGGCAGCATAGTGCAACCTGCAAAGTGCTCCATGAAATGCCTCATCATTATTATTCCCATTTTATGTTGTGCATATGTGTTTTAATCTAAGGAGATGTGTGGTTTTTTTAACCTAAGGAAACGTGTAGTATAAATTAAGACCCCCTTTTTTTTTTATTGAAAATGTCCCACACTGGCAGCTGAAGGAGGAAGGTCCATGCCTGCTCTGCCACATTCCTGCGGGTTCCTCTAGCTTCTCTGAGCTTCCGTTTCCCCCGGGGGTGGGGGTGGGGCTGATAAAGCCGGCTCTGCTGGGTGGCGCTGAGGTTTCACTGTAGCAACCGCCTGGCGCTGGCTCCTAACGTATCAGAATTTATTACTTCTGTCCTCGTTTTCATTAGTGTCATTAACCAGCAGGTGGGGCCCGGCAACCTCCCACGGCCCCCAGAACTGATGCTGCATCCTTGCTCTCTCTGACCCCTTCATCTCCTGGCACTGCGGGCGGAGGGCGTCCCAGGAACGGGGTGTCGGTGGCACAGGCACGTGTCTCCTTCCCCCGCAGTCCGTGGGCTCTGTCTACAGCGGCCTCATGCAAGGCGTGGGGGCGGCTGAGAAGGTGTTCGAGTTCATTGACCGGCAGCCAACCATGGTGCACAATGGGAGCTTGGCCCCCGACCATGTGGAAGGCCGCGTGGACTTTGAGAATGTGACCTTCACCTACCGCACTCGGCCCCACAACAAAGTCCTACAGGTGAGGGGATGCCCAGGTCTGCCCAAATCATCCTTTCCCTCCCCCTGCCTCTCATGCCTCCCACACGCCAGACCATGGCAGTGCAGCTGGGAACATGCTAGGCAGTTTGGGCTGTAGTTGGGGGAGACTGATGATTCACAGAAGGGTGGTGTGATAGGAGTCATCTGCAGGGATGGTCTAACAGTCAAGGAGAGCTTCCTGGAGGAGGTGACATTTGCGCTGAATCGGAACCAATCAGGTGGCTCTGTACAGAAAGACTACTCCAGGCAGAGGAAACAAGTATAACAGGGCTCCCAGATCCTCGAAAGGACAACATTCCAGGAGCTAGCAGCATCCAACCATGACAGGGGCTCGTGGGACTGGCCATGAAGGGTGCTGGCTGGCATCTGTGGCCAGAGCCAGTAGCCCCACACCTTAAGTGCCTGTTCCTTGCAGAACGTCTCCTTCAGCCTGTCCCCAGGAAAGGTGACAGCCCTCGTGGGGCCCTCGGGCAGCGGGAAGAGCTCCTGTGTCAACATCCTGGAGAACTTTTACCCCCTGGAGGGGGGCCGCGTGCTGCTGGACGGGGAGCCCATCAGCGCCTACGACCACAAGTTCCTGCACCGAGTGGTACGTGCTGGGCGCCGCTGCCCCTCCACCCCTCCTCTGCCCCAGCCGCTCCCCGGAGCTGCCCTGCACGTGCGGGTCAAAGTCACCAGCCCCACACCTCCCAGGGCCAGAAATAGGGTGCTCCAGCGCGCCCCCACCTGCTGCCCAGGTGACGTGAGCACCGCCCGGCATTGGCTCGGTGCAGGCTGCACCCCAACTGCCCACAGGGAAGGGGGCCCCCAGCAGATCAGGTGGGAGCCCAGGGTCGGTGCAGACAACTGGTGAGTTCTAGAGGCAGAGGCCCGACGGTGAAATCGGCCCGCCAGGTGCACGTGACCGGCGGCGTGTGGCCCCCAGCAGCACGGGGCAGACCCTGCAACAGTCAACATGCTCACTTGTCCGTCCTGAATTTTGTCCGTTGAGTGTGTACAGGGAGCCCGTCCTGGTCCTTTGCATTTTCCCAGTGACTCCAGGTATTAAGTATCTTTTCATAAGGCGCACTACTTGCATTTTCTCCTTCGCGAATACCCTTTTCTTCATTTCAACGTAAAGTTTTAATTTTCATAAACCCAAAACAAGAAATGCAACGATCTAACCATCCTCCGGATTATTCGGAATGTTGTAGAATAAGGTCTCAGGGATTCCCTTCCACCATACCTTTTGAATTCCACCCGGTGGGAGTAGCCAAGGTTAGCAGTTTAGTAAATATCCCTTCCAGCCTGTTTTCTATCTCTATATACTTTTATCACTATTTAAAGACCCTTGTGGGCCCTGGCTGGTAGCACAGTGGGTAAGGTGCAGGCCTGCGAACCCAAAGGTCGCAGGTTCGATTCCCCAGCCAGGGCACATAACCAGGTTGCAAGTCAGGTCTCCAGTCAGATCTGTGGCTGGAGGCAGGTGAAAAGCAACCACACATGGATGTCTCTCTCCCTCTCTGCCTCTCTCCCTACCCCTCTTTCTAAACATAATGAAATAAAATCTTTTTTTAAAAAATAAAAATAAAACAAATAAAGACCCTTGTATAGCTTTTTAAAGAAAAACGTAGGATCATTCTGTGTGTGTATGAGAATTTGATTTTACGGGGGCACTGTAATTATTGGACCAACCCCCAATTTATGGACACGTAGGTGATGGTGATGATTTTGCTCTTGGCTGTTACAATGCCGTGCTCCATGCTGTCCTTTCTGTAGGCCGTGTTCCTGAAACGGGGACCATAGGACAAGGGCTTCTTAAAATTGTTGTCTTAGAAGCAAGGGGGGTCTTTGTGGCCTGGGCCGCGCCTCCCGGATGAACAGACCCACGCAGCTACATGCCCCCTCCTTTCTCCTTCTCTTCCACGGCCGGGCAGACAGCGAGCGCTGGCGGGGGTCAGGGGACTCGCCTTCACTGGGGCGAGCAGGGCTGGCCCCAGTCTTAATCGGGGAGGCCGAGGGCTCGTGCAGAAAGCAGCCCCCTCGCCGGCTGGCAAGGAAGAGAGGCAGCCGAGGGCAGCGGGGCACAGGCCCCGGTCAGATTTCAGACCTGAGACCCCTGGTGACAGCTGGCCTCTCACGCCCGTTCCCCCTCCCTCCCCCGCCCCCAGGTCTCCCTGGTGAGCCAGGAGCCAGTGCTGTTTGCCCGCTCCGTGGCAGACAACATCTCCTACGGCCTGCCGTCCGTGCCCTTCGAGACGGTGGTGGAGGCAGCGCGGAAGGCCAACGCCCACAGCTTCATCATGGAGCTGCAGGACGGCTACAACACAGGTACCGCTGTGCCCAGAACTCCCCTCAGGGCTGGGGGCGGGGCGTCTGGGTCCCCTTGGCCCTCCCTGGCTGCTCCTGAGAAGGCAGAGAAACCTCGCAGCTCACGTACTGCGTTTCAGGTCAAGTTCACGCAACAAACGGGACCGTTTTCAAGTGAACCATTCAGGGCATTCAGTACATTCACAATACTATACTATCGCTTCTATCTAGTTATGAAACTTCTTATTTAAAAGTGGTTTTCGGCCCTGGCGGGTGTGGCTCAGTAGATTGAGCACTGGCCTGAGAACCCAAGGGTCGCTGGTTCGATTCCCAGTCAGAGCACATGCCTGGGTTGCAGGCCAGGTCTCCAGTTGGGGGTGTGCAAGAGGCAGCCACACAGTGATTGTTTCTCTTGTCTCTTTCTTCCTCTCTCTCTAAAAATAAATATTTTTAAAATATATAAATGAAATAAGTATTACATTAGTTAGTTACTTAATTGTATAGTAATACAATAATATTTTAATTTAGTAAATTTAATGATAGATTGGCTTATATCATATGTTATATTTAATATCCTTTAGATCATTAACTTTTTTTTTCATTTTATTGTTGTTGTATTACATCCATCCCCTTTTTGCTCCCCTCTGTCCCCCTCCCCACCTACCCATTCCCCCCAAAGTCAATCCCACCTGTTGTCCATGTCCATGGTTCCTTTATACTAGGTTCTTGTCTAAACTGCTCCCCTTCCTTGCCTCTGCCTCCCCCCTCCCCCAACCCCCTTCTCCCTGACCACTGAAGGCCTATTCACTGTAATCATATATCTGGCTCTGTTTTGCTTGTTTTTAGTTTTGTTCATTATTGTCCTGTAATGGGTGAGATCATATGGTATTTGTCCTTCACTGACTGGCTTATTTCACTAAACATAATACTCTCCAGTTCCATCCATGTTGTTGCAAAGGGTACAAGTTCCTTCTTTCTTTCTGCTGTGTAGTATTCCATTGTGTAAATGTACCAAAGTTTTTTGATCCAATCATTAGATCATTAACTCTTACAAAGGGCTATTCATGTGTTTAAAGCTAAAACCATACATAAAATGACATACGATGAAAACCTTTATCCCGTTCTGTCTCCACCAAAACTTTTATTAGTTCCTTACATGTCCTTTTGAAGTTTCTTTATGCAAATGTGAAGGTATAGTTTTATTTCCTTCCACCATTCCCAGAAAGGAAACAGGACCTTATATGCTGCACCTGCCTTTTTAAAGTTAACACAGTAACTTAGTGCCTTTCACACTGGTGCCTAGAGAGCTGCCTTGTTCCGTGTGTGTGTGTGTACACGTGTGTGTGTACACATGTGTGCGTGTGCATGGTAAAATGCTTTTCCTGCACCTGGTGGTGTGGCCTGCTGGTTTCTGTCTGTGCTTTTGGTGTGCTGTGTCATGCTGGCTGATTTGCAAGTGTTCAACTATCCCTGTAGCCCTGGAATAAACCCCATTGGATCACGCTGAATGACCCTCTTGAATTTGGTTTGCTGATATTCTGTTGAGAGTTTTTGCATCTATGTGTGTTAGGGACATTGGCCTGCCTTTTTTTTTTATTTTGTAGCATCTCTGTCTGGTTTCAGCCTCAGGATCCGCTGGTGGTGTAGGGTGAGGGTGGAAGCACAGCACCCTCTTCAGTCTGGGGGCGTTTGAGAAAGCTGGGCGGAGCGCGTCTGTGGGTGGAGCGCGCCCGTGGGTGGAGCGCGCCTGTGGGCGGAGCGCGCCCGTGGGTGGAGCGCGTCTGTGGGCGGAGCGCGCCCGTGGGCGGAGCGCACCCCTGGAGGCGTCTGGTCCCGGCCTTGGTTACCTGGGAGTTTTTGATGATGGCTTCAGTTTCATTGCTAGCACTCTGTTCAGACTCTCTGTTTCTTCCTGGTTCAGGCTTAGAAGGTTGTTTGTGTCCAGACATGTATCCGTTTCATCTAGGTTGTTGATATTGTTGTCATATTGTTTGTAGTGCACTTTAAAAAACTGTATTATGTATGGGTTTCAGGTGGTTTGTAGCATTCTTTCATGATATTTCTCTGATGTCAACTGTAACTTCTCTTTCATTTCTCATGGTTTTCTTTTCTCAGTCTGTTTTTTCTTTTTCACACTGGTGCTCTCTAGGCACCAGTGTGAAAGGCACTAAGTTACTGTGTTAAGTTTTAAAATCCAGGTGTAGCATGTAAGGTGCTGTTTCCTTTTTCTTTTCATTTCTCAGTCTGTTTTTCTTTATAGGTCTGGCTAAAGGTTGATCAATTTCACTTACCTTTTCCAAAGAACTAGTTCTTAGTTTCATTGATCTTTTCTATTTTTCTTTTTTATTTATTTATTTATTTATTTATTTTTCTTTTTTTAGTCTCTATTTTGTTTATTTCCACTCTGATCTTTATTATTTCCTTCCTCTTGCTTTGAATCTTGTGTTTTTTTTTATTTGTTTGTTTTAAAGATTTATTTTGTTTTTTTATTATTTTTAGAGAAAGGGGAAGGGATAGTGGCAGAGAGGGAGAGAGGCATCAATGTATGGTTGGTTGCCTTTCACCTGCCTCCAACTACAGACCTGGCTGGAGACCTGGCTTGCAACCTGGTTATGTGCCCTGGCTGGGAATTGAACCAGCGACCTTTGAGTTTGCAGGCTGGCGCCTTATCCACTGTGCCACCAGCCAGGGTGGGTTCTGTGTTTTTTTAACAACTACATAGTATTCCAATATACAAGTCTTATAATAATGTACTTAATAAATAATTCACCCAGTTTCCTATTTTTGGGTATTTGAGTAGGTGTTACCTCTTCATTATTTTCTTGCAACAATAGTACTGCGAGTCACACACAGCCTGTGCCTACATCGCTGGCTGTGGGAAAGGTGATCAGTAGGGAGAATTCACAGAGGTGGGTTTGCCGGCACAGGGTTGCAGGTTTGTCGCTGGAATCCGCAGACACACGCAGTACCAACTGAGAGACAGAGGTGTGCGCCCCAGAGCTCATTACTGGGAGCCACTGGGGTCTCCCCATCTGTGCGTGTCCCTGGGAGGTGGGCTGTGCCTGTTTCCAGCGGCCACACCGGCACAGGGTATTATCAAGCATGTGGGTTTTGACCAAGTTCATGGGTAAAAGTGATCGTCCTGGTACCAACCCTTGCATGGCGCGGGGCGGCAGAGCAGCCTTCCCTGTGTGTTGGGCGGTGGCAGTCCCAGCTGGTGGCACTTTTAACACCACTTTCCCTGGAGAGCGGGTGCCCCGGCAGCAGGGAAAGGGGGCTTCTGCTCACCCCCAGGACGGCCCCGGCCTGGCCCCCCGCTCAGCTGACCCTGTGCCACACAGAGACGGGCGAGAAGGGCGCCCAGCTGTCAGGCGGCCAGAAGCAGCGGGTGGCGGTGGCCCGGGCTCTGGTGCGGAACCCCCCGGTCCTCATCCTGGACGAAGCCACCAGTGCCCTGGATGTGGAGAGCGAGTACCTGGTGAGTGGTGGGCGGTGGGGGTGCTGGGAAGGGCTTGGGACCGGCGAGGGCTGTCCCAGACCCTCAGCCTCCGTGGCAGGGACGTCCCACCTTTGAGGGTCGGGTCCTGTATTTGCCCCTCATCTCTCGGTGGACCGAGCTGTTACTGGGCCAGTCCCAGCTGTGCTCCTCTGGGGCGCCAGGCACTGACCAGGCGCTGGGGTTACAGCAGCGGACTGAGCGGCCGCTTGGGGGCTCGTCCCGTGGGGTGTCCACTTCAGGGGCAGGACGGGGGCTAAACAAGGGCCCAAGCCTGCGTGGCACCCCGTGGCCTCGCTGCATAGGAAGGACCACAGTCACGTGACGCAGATGTTGCCAGGGGTCACGGTGGTCAGAGAAGCAGCTGGGCATCAGTCGGGGCTGGAGAAACAGGTTTTCCGCAGTGGCTGCTGTCGGGATGGAGGAGCCGGGCCCAGGGGCGGCCCACAGCAGGCCAGTCAGTGTGCAGGCGGCAAGGCCGGGGCTCTGCGGGGGCCGCCGCTGGGGTCAGGCCTCTGTCCGCCCTCGGAGACGGGGAGGGAGGCCTGCCTGCCCTGAGGGTGCGTCTCAGAGGAAGGGCTTGAGCCAGACCCTGCTGTTTTGGGGGGCCCATCCACAATCTCAAAGGGACAGGCAAAGGCGTGCAGTTATAAGCCCTTTCAGTAGATGTTCTGAGAGAGGGGTCAGGGGTTGGCGCAGACAGACAGTCGATTCTCCTGGCTGCACTGAGCATTCAGGGGCCCAGATCACCCTGGGGCCCGGCTCTGTGCCGGAGAAGCCCCTGGCTCAGGGCCGGCTGGGGACGGAGCCGTGTGTGCCAGGGTCGGCAGCACCGGACGAACAGGGCCCCACAGCCAGGGTCACCGGGCACATGGGGGCCCAGGGGGAGCGCCAGGGAGTGAATGCCAAGTCCCAGGGCAGGTTCACAGCCGTCCGAGGGCCAGTGCTCCTGGGGGGTCAGGCGAGGACAGAGTCAGAGGGAGACCCGACTGCCTCCGGCCCCAGTCAAGTGTTTGGACTTAAAAAAATAATAAAAGATTTTATGATTTTAGAGCCATTTCAGGTTTAAAGAAAATCGAGCAGAAAGTACCGGGAATTCCCATTTACTCCCCTTTGCCCCGAAAATAGTCTTCCTTATTGTGCCATCTCACATCCCTGTGGGACATTTGTTACAACTGAAGAACTGACGCTAATGTGTTGTTACTAACCCGAGTCCCGGCGCCACGGTAGATGTCACTGTTGTGTGGTGACGAACGGGGCGTGTCGTGTGTCTGCCATTAGCCCTAAACCTCCCTGGGGAGTTTGGGGTTTATTCTGAGTGAGACAAGAAGCCATCGGAGGGCGTGGAGGACTGATCAAACATTTTAAAGTCCACAGAGGGAGTGGAACAGGCAGCCGGGCAGGAAGGTGGCAGAGATGGGGAGATGGGCAGAGCGGGGTAACTGGGGACACACGGGCCACAGGCGCTGCAGGAGCCGGACTGTGGCCACGGAGGAGTGTGAGGACTGGAGGAGAAGGCCTCCTAGGCTGAGGCTCCCGGTGACCGTCAGCCAAGGCCAGGGACGGAGCAGGGAGACCGGAAGTCGACCAGGGAGGGTCCAGCTGTCACTCACTGAGAGCTTCCCCTGTGGCGGACCGTCTGTCCCAGGCAGCAGCAGGCTGAGGGCAAGGCCTGGCTCTCAGTGAGGAGCTGGGCTCAGACAGGTCGAGCTGGCGAGCGGAGCAGCTGAGGCAGCCCCTCCTGTCCCCCAGATCCAGCAGGCCATCCACGGCCACCTGCAGAAGCGCACGGTGCTGGTCATCGCACACCGGCTGAGCACCGTGGAGCGGGCGCACCTCATTGTGGTGCTGGACAAGGGCCGCGTGGTGCAGCGGGGGACCCACCAGCAGCTGCTGGCCCAGGGCGGCCTCTACGCCAGGCTGGTGCAGCGGCAGATGCTGGGGCTGGAGCCCGCCCTGGATTGCACGGGTGCCCACAACGAGCCACCAGGCAACGACTGTCACAAGGCCTGACTGTCAGCCCCACCTCTCCCGGTGGGGCAGAGGCCCCTGCGGGCGCCCCCCTGGAAAGTGTGTTCAGGGAGGGCAGCCCAGGCCCACGGCACAGGAGGGCGTCTGCCGCACCCCCGTGTCACCGCTTCCTGCATCTTGCCCTGGTCCCCATTCTGTTCCCTGGGCCACCCCCGCCCCGCTGCTGTGAGCCACTCCCTCCAGTCTGGGCCGTGGAAATGCTGGGGGTCTTGCCATCCGTCTCCCCAGGCTTCTCGGTCAAGGTAGTGTCCCCTGTTCACACTGAGCTCCTACCAGGTTTTTTACTGCTTGGTTTGTTGGGCCCCGTCCACTCCCAGATTTTAAAAACTTTTTTCTCGTTGGGAGTGGTGGGGGGCAAGGTCACTGAGGTGTGCTGCACACTTGAGCCGGGAGCGAAGGAGCCTGCCTGGCACCCTGGGGGTCAGGAGGGACTCGGCCTCTCTCCCCTTTGCCCCTGAGAGAAGGGGCTTCCCTGTCCCCAAGGGAAGACACAGGGAGGGGACTTCCTGTCTCTCACTTTTCCCAGCTTCATGAGCAGGCCCAGGGGGAACAGGGAGAACAGAGGTGCCTGCCTGCCTGCCTGCCTGCCCGCCCCCCACCCGTCTGCCCGTCACCCGGCCGCCCTGCCACATCTAAGCCAGTCTCACTGTGAACCACTGCGAACCTTAACTGGGGGAGTGAGGGGCTGGTCAGGCCTGGCGGAGCTTGGGGTGACCCAGCCCAGCGCCCAGCTTTAGCCCCGCCCCCGCCCCCACTGACTGGCAGCCCCTCCCCCGCCACCCCCTCTGCTGGTGCAAGGCCCTTTGATGTTCCGGAGAGGCATTCTCTTCCCTGATCCCAGGATGGGATGGGGCAAAGTCTGGCTTTGCTGGGAGGTTGCAGGATGTTGGGAGAACCTGTCAATAAAGTGTACTACCTCTGACCCCAACCTCTGACCAAGTCTTCCTGGGCCACCTGCCCCATCCCCTGGTTAGGTTTGCCATCTGGCCCAGCTCTCCTCCAGGCCCTGCCAGGGCAGTGTGGAGAGACTTGGGGTGGCCTCGGGCCTCCACTCAGGGCCTGGGAGTCCCTGGACCTCCAGCACTGCCGTTCTAGTCGGCTGTCCGTCTCCACAGGCTGCTGGGTAATGGACCCCTGACACTTCTGCACCTCCCGGGAAGGCCGGGACCCGGCAAATGCCACCTGCTCTTTTCTATCAGGGACCAGGCTCCCCACACCCATGCCAGCCCATCGAGCTGAGAAGGAGTAATGGAGTGGAACAGCTGAATCAGATGGCTTCTTGGGGATTCTTTGTACTCTCTAGGTTGCGCAGGAGTTGGGGTCCCAGTTGGGGGCTGAGGCACTGGTTTTTTTACCAACTGGTAGAGAAGTATTGCAGTATTTTAACTACTGGTTCAGTCCCGCTGAATAGACCGGCTCAGTGTCAGCCATGGACCCATTTCCCTGCCAAATAAACTGAGGCCTAAGACCCAGGCTGTGGCCAGCTGGGTCCCCTGCTTCCCCTCAAGGTTTGGACCTGCTTTGAGTATCTCACTTATCCAGTGTATCAAATCCAAACACCTCCCCATGGCCACAGGACTCCTGTCTTCCCTTTGGCCTCAAGTTTGATCCTCAGTTGCTCTGCTCCAGGCACAATGGCCTTCTTCCTCCTGGTGCTCAGGTAAGCTAAGCTCATGCATGCCTCTGAACCATCACACTGGCTGTTCCTTTCACCTGACACACTGTTCCTTTCACTCGGTCTCCAACTGCTTCCTTTTCTTTCTTCTGTCAGCTCACATGTCCCCACCTCCTTGACACATCCTGAGTGTTGAGTTTCCCCAGCCACTCTGACCTGTTGTCATCACCCCCGGAAATTTTCTCTGCCTTATGTGCTCCATTCCAGGCACAGGTCTCCGTGGTTTACACAACCTGCATACCTGCATCACTTAATCCTTATAAAAGCCCTAAAAAGCACGTACAACCTGATGCCCACTTGACAGAGAGGTTAAGCGACCTCCCAGTGAGGAAGGGATAAAACCAGGACTCCCACTCTCAAAGCACAAGGGCTATGGAGACCCAGAGAGCACACTGGACCCTGGCATGGGGATCCAGGGGCAGAGAAAGGGCACAGCAGGTGACCCATGCAGGCACACAGGGTCTCCTGCTCAGAAGGGCCCCACACTTTCCTTAATACCCTGCAGCTGCCATCTTGAAATTCTTGGTAATGTGTGAAAAGGGGCCCTGGCATTTTCACTTTGCACCAGGTGCTGCCTGCAAATTACATAGCAGTGGTCCCAGCTGGAGGCAGGGGGCCAGGAAGCCTGTCCCCAAGTTGTATCTTTGGCATCTGGGGCAGGGGCCTCAGAGAATTCTGGCACCAGGCCTGTGCCCAGGTCCCCACGCTGGGCATCTCTCAGATTGTCCTCTCTCCTCCCACAGCTCATGCCTGGAGCTGCTAGTGCCTTAGGTGGCAGCAGATGGGTTTTTCCAAACGGCTGATCTCAGCAGACATGACCCGAGTGTGTGTGTGTCGGGAGGAGGCTGTTAACCTGATTTAGGTCACAGTCAGAGCGGACGACAGCTCTAGGACAGAAACACAGGACCTCGAGATGCTGCTCCCCAGCTGGAGAGAACAATGAAGGTGGGCTCTTTGGGGCCGAGCATGCCCGCCCGGGCGGCAGGAAGACGGTCCCTCTCTGTGGGTGTCCGCATACCCGTTGCTCGGTGGCTGCTGCAGGGCTCTGATGGGACCTTCCCCTCGAACCTATGGATCCCAAGTCTGGCTGGGCCCTTCCTACCTCAGGGGCCATCCACAGCTCATGGGTGCAGAAATCCGTCTGTCCCCTCCTCTTCACCAGGCAGCTGGTGCAGGCACACAGGAGGTGGCCTGCACAGGGACACTCAGCTGCAAGGCTGAGACCCCCTCACACCCCTGCACACCAGGGCCTGTGCACCTAGAGGAGGGCGCAGGCCAGAGGAGCACATAAGTGAGTGCCTGAGACCTGCTGTGAGACATTAGGGAGTGGTGTGGACTGTGGTGAAATGGAGACCCCATTCCTCCTTCAAGGGGGAACCAGCTGCTCAGCTCTGCCAACTTTCACCACAAGGAAATAATGGACTAAGTGGGGCCTGGTTCCCCAGTTTTTCAAGGGAAGTTGGCCAACCCCATTTTTGTAACCCAGTTTTAACAGGGCGCATCTCACTTGCACTTTTAAAAATACAAACAGAGCAAGTCCTGGGCCTCCGGGTCGTGACCTCTGGTTTATTCCCATTATTTCACGCTGAATTATCCCCTCGATCATTTCTCTCATGGGAAGTGTGGGTGTGGGGAGGCAGAAGTCCTCACTCCCTGGTGTGAGCATGCAGACTGGACAACCACTTTGGGGAGCAACTCAGCCTAGTAAATAAGCTGAGCAGGCCCAACCTGCCACCTGCACCCCAATCCTGCTGTTAGCAGACCCGAGAAGAGCTACTGCTTTTCGTTGAGATCAGAGTCACCACTGAAGCAATCTCAAGCATAGAAGGCGGTGGCTTTCAGCACATCCACAAGGTTGTGAAACGGCCATTGTATCTAGTTCTGGAACATTCTTATCACCCGAGAAGGAAACCCTGTTCCCGTTACAGCCACTCTCCTACCCCTTTCTGAAGCCTCAGGCCACCACTAGTTTGCTTCTGTATCCATGGATTTGCCTGTTCTGGACATTTCATACAAACAGGATCCTGTACTATGTCCTTTTGTGTCTGGCTTCTTTCCCTGAGCCCATTTTCAAGGTGCACCCAGGTTGGACTTGATTCCTTATTTGGGTGCAGTAATATTCCACATTCCCGCCAGAAACTTCTTCCTGAAGGAGGCTCTCCGGGGCACCTGCAAACTCCTCCATCCCTGAGGGCCTCCTTTCCTCCTGGGCTGAAATTCTAGGAAATCCCACGGAGGAAGGATCTGGAACCCAGCCCCCACACAGCCATCGCAGTGAGGTCAGTCATTTCTGGCCCCAGTGAGGAGAGCTGTTATCATGTCAACTTACGGCACAGAACAATTCTTTTGCTTTTGCAGGGGCCTCAGAAGGAGGTCTTTAAGAATTGTTTAATGTTTAGTTTTTTATTGTGAAATACATGTAACATCAAACTGACCCATTTCATCATTTTGAATGTACCACCCGAGAGCACTGCATACACGCCCAATTTTCCTTTAACCTTTCACAAGACCGCTTATCATCTCTTTTCATCTGAGCGACCAGCCTGCAGATGGTCTGCACCGAGATGGACAGACAATGAGTATTCTGGTGGAAAACATTTTCAGGGCACCAAGCGGCACTCTGAGCACTTTCTGTATTAACTTGTAACCCTCCCAACAAGCTCACGAGGCAGCTGCTACTATTAAATCAAAGTCTTACTGCTAAGGGGCAAAGCGGGAACTGAACCCTGGCAGCTGGGACCCCAGACCCCATCCCGGAGCCCTTGGCCAGGATGCTAGGCTGACTGACCACTTCTGTGGGCACCCGCTTCCCTGCCCACATTCTTTTCCACCTTGGCCTTTTTTTCCTCTTCCCTTCGCAGGAAGTCACTGAAGGTCACTTGTTCCAGCCTAAGGAGTTGGGGTTTGCTGAGTCACTCCAGGAGGGGTCAGGACACAGAATACCCAAAGGGATTTCCTTCTCTCCTGTTCTTTCCTCAGACCTGCGTCAACTCAGGGTGGTCCCAACAGCGCCTAACCTGTCACACTGCCTCGGTTCCTTACCTGAGATCAGCGGTGATTTTCATTTATTGAGCGTCTGCAGTGTACCAGGCCCCGTGCTGGGCGCAGGTCCTATGCGCCTGCCTTCCCACTCCCGGGCACAGACCCAGAAATGGAAACACGTCTGCCCAGAAACTTGCAGGTAACGACTCTGTTGGTCCACAGCTGCCCAAAGGTGGAAAGAACCGGAATGTCCCTGGTGGATGAACAACCTGTGGTCTCTGCCTCCATGAGAAGGAAACAGTTCTGATGCACGCTACCATGTGGAAACACTGTGGCAATGAAGGATGCCAGACACAAAAGGCTACATTTTGTGGGGTGCTGTATAGGCAGGAAGCAAGTTCAAGTCTGGAAAGGCTGCTTCAATGGGAGAAAGGTGTGGTGATGAGAAAGTTTTGCAAGTCTGGAGACCTGGTAGCTGCCAGCATTGGGGCTGCACCAATACCAGTGGATGGATGTACACTTTGAAGAGCTTAATTGCATGTTGCGTGAGTTTCTCCTCATTTCTTTTTCTTTTTTTAAAGAGAAGAGGCAGGGAAAACGGATCCTGGCAAGGAGTGGTTAAGTGTCAAGGCCACACTCAGGCAGAAGCGTGGACGGGGATGGGTCTATGACCTCCAGGAGGGTGTTTGACCTCTTCTATCAAGACTGGGGAGTGCTGGAGGGTTTTCACCAGAGCGGGCCCTGCATGGGGTGCGCAGCCCCGGAGAAGCAGCAGGCTCCTCGCTCCCCACCCCCACCCGGAGGCCCAGCCAGGGCTCACCCCATTTGTGAATGAGGAAACACAGCCTCAAGAAGCCTCCGAAAGCGGCGTAGTGATTGTTTCATCCCTGGGCCTTCCGCAACCCTCACTCAGGATGTCCTGCGGTTATTTATAACTGAAGGGACCCGAAAGCTGATCAGTCGTGGAGAAACACTTGAAGGAATTTCATGCTCTGTGTGCAACCAGAAGTGCCACTAACAGCCCGTCAGCAAAGGCCTTGGGGCAGCAACGGGAGCCCTGAATAGATATGCAGTAGAGCCCCTGGCCTCCCCTGGCCCCAGCAGGGCCCTCAGCCAGGGGCCACTACAGACCACGTGACCTGAGAGAACTGACTGCGAACTGACTTCGCTTATGCAACTAAGGCCTGGTCGGCTGCCAGATAGGAGTTTCCTGACCTCTGACCCTCAGTTATCTAGCTTTCCTGGCCATTCGCCTAGAGAAAAGGAAGGCTTTTTCCAAATGGGAGCTGGGCTGGAAGCTGACACTGATATGCAATGGCTCAGGTCAGGGACAGGCTTTTCTAGAATAGCAGGTGGTTAATTTGGGGACATCAGTTGTGCCTCACTGCCTCCAGGCAGTCTCCCCTGATTTCTCACTACCCCAGCTGTCCTCCACCCTCATTTATTTGACCTATCTCTGCTTCTCTGGCATGTGGCTTGCTCTTTGAACATACTAGATGTAGCAGGTACACTCCTTGCTTATAGTAGGTGCTTTAACCCTAACCACTGGACCAAGTCATACGTCTCCCCACCTACCCAGTATCTCCCTTCCGATGTCCCCACGTCACCTCAGACTCATCCTGGCAGAAATGCAGCCTCTGGAGATTTTCCTACCAAACCTGTTTTTCTCACAGCCAACTCCTCTTCCTCAGTGATAGGAAGCCTGGCCAATCACACAAGTCCACGTAGCCGAACTTGCACCTGACCCCTCCCCTTCCTTGTCCCCTGCCACGTATCCCTTGGTGACACCTGCCGGGCTGTCAGCCTCACCAGCTGCGTTGGACCCCCTTCCCCGTCCGCCCCGCCCCACGGGAACTGAGTCTCCTTGTGTCGTGGTCTCCCAGCACCCACCCCGCCGCGCCCTCGGAGCCCACCCTCCACACTGCAGCTGGTGAGGGCTGTCTCTGCTGACGAGACTTTCTTCTTGCGAAGTGTTAGGTACGCAGAAAAACTGCAGGGATGGTACCAAGAGTTGCCATACCCCCCTCCAGGTCCCCTGTTACTTCTTCCGTTAGCATGGCCGGTGGGCCCCGGCATCCGTGCATTATGATTCATTAAAGTCCATGCTTTGTTCACAATTTCTCTCCCCCAGTGTTGTTCTCCTGTCCCAGGACCCCATCCAGCCATCCGTCTCCTCTTGGCTGTGACGGTTCCCTGACGTCCCTTTGTTTGGTGACTTGGACAAAGTTGGGGGGCACTGGTCATGGGTGTCACTCTGTTGGAACATGATGTTTTTCTCAGGAACAGAGGGGGGCTGTGGGTTTGGGGGAGGGAGGCCACAGAGGCCAAGTATCATTCTCACACATCACCTCATGTCAGAGATTCACACTGTCACCATGACTTGTCACTGTTTATGTTGACCTTGGTCCCCACTGAGATGTCTGTGTCAGGGGTGTCGGCTCTGAAGTCACTCTCTTCCCCACTTATGTGCTGTCCTGTCTGGGAGGAAACCTCTGCCCATCCCATACCTGGGGGAGGGGAGTTGCACAGAACATCAGAACAGTGACTCAGTGCCTCTCATTCCTGTGGCCCAGCCTGTGACAACATCTCCTGCCCTGGGGATAAAGCTGACTGCCTCCCCTCCACCCTTCCCCCGCTCACCCAGGCCGCTCTGTCCCCACCCCCGGGTCTGTGCCTCCTTCTCCCTCTGCCTGTATCTCCTGACCAATTCCCTCCTGGCTGGCTCCTTCTTGTTCAGGCCTCCCTTTGCTGACAGGTCACTTCCCCAGGGATCCAGGACAAATTCTGGGGGACACCCTAACCCCATCCCACAAAGGTCCCCCTCCCCAAGGGCATCTGCTACCTCACACTGGGTTGTGGAAGCCGGTCCCTGTGGCTGAGACATGGCAGAACACGTCTGGTGACATCTCAGAGCCCATCAGGGGCCCTGGGGCCCCTCCTGTCTTCCAATTCCACATGCACTACCTCACACTGGCCACGTGAAGCCAGCTGTGTTGGGAGCACTTCCGGCACCGGGAGCCACAGATGCTACAGGTCTGGGCCTTTTTCTTTCTGGCAGCTGATGCTAAAATGTGCCCAGACACCAGTGAGGGGCCTCGCTGAGCCCAACCCCAGGGGAGGGCAGAGAGGTCTGTGTGGATGCTGAGCGACCTGGTGAAGAAAATGAACAGGGCCCTGGCTGGTAGCACAGTGGATAAGGTGCCGGCCTGCGAACCCAAAAGTCGCTGGTTCAATTCCCCAGCCAGGGCACATAACCAGGTTGCAGGCCAGGTCTCCAGCCAGGTCTGTGGCTGGAAGCAGGTGAAAGGCAACCATACATTGGTTCTTCTCTCCCTCTCTGCCTCTTTCCCTTACCCTGTCTCTGGAAATAATAAATAAAATGTTAAAGAAAAAGAAAAAGAACAGGGAAGGAAAAGTCCTGAGAAGTTGTTCCAGGCTGGCTCACCCACGTCATATCAATGGATCTCCCGTGGCAGCCCCAGACAGCTCTCCCGCAGAGGACTGACATTCCTCTAGGCCCCAGCGGGTCCTCCCAGGGCCATGACCAGCATGCCTCTGAAGAAAACCTGCCGCAAGGGACCAGGTCACCTGAACAGGAACCAGCAGAAACAGGCCCACAGAGAAAGAGCCTCAGATGCTGGCAAAATCCAGCTCAGATTCAGCATGAGTTATGCGAATCTCATTTTAAGAAAATCATCATCAACCTTGTAAAGACTTACAATGAATTAAGGGCTATGAAAAGCAACACAGGCCCTGGCCAGGTAGGACAATCGGTTACAGCATTGTCGCCTTAGGCCAAACTGATGGGTTCAGTCCCCAGTCAAGTCCCTAGTCAGCACACAGACAAGAATCAAGCAATGAATAAATGCATAGATAAGTGGAACAACATATCAATGTTTCTAGCTCTCCCTCTCTTTCTCCCGTCCTTTCTCTGAAGTCAACAAATAAATTTAAAAATCATTAAAAAAAAGAAAAGAAAAGAAAAGAAAAGCAACACAGCAGACTTGATAAAGAACGAAACACAACTTCTGCAGAATTAGAGAACTATCGAGAGAAATTATGCGGAACGCGACACAGAAAGGCGAACAAGATAAAAATAGCAAGGAGAGAAAACTCGAATGTGAAGACTCCGTGAGACGTGGGTTACATGCTTGTTGGGTGCTTCAGGCAGAGAGGCCGGACGGGGTGGAGGGACCCCGGGAGGAGCCGGGAGGCCAGGGATGACCCAGACTGAGGTGACACTGTCAACCTAAGATTTGCTGAAGGAGGGCGTGAATGAGAGGTTCCCTGATCACGGTACCCTGCCCCCTCCTTCGCCTTCAACGTGGGCTTCGGTGGGTGGGAAGCCCCGCCTTCCCTCCTGGGCTCTGCACGCGTGGGAGCGAATCGGTGGAACTGAAAACCAGCCAGCTCTGTGCCATGTTGCACCAGATGTCCTTCACCCACCATTCCGCCTTGGTCGTCTTGCCTTGCCTGCCAGTCATCCGTGAGGTTTAAAATAGACAGGAATGCAGCCCAGCTACTGAGCTGGGCCAGCCCGGCCTGCAGCCCTGAACTGGCCCCTGGGGGAGCAAATAGTGAAACCTGCTCAGCAGTTTTCCTTTCCTAGAACAAAGGGAAACATTTCGAACCCAGAAAAACCACCCAAGTACCCTTCCAGCCCCGGGAAGGCGGGTAGGGGGTCCGAAAGGGTTTGCCTAGTCATTGTCCTCAATCCCAACCTTGCGGGTCCGTCCTGTGCGTCCACCCCCAGCAGGAACACACCCAGGCCAGGCCGCAGCCCCGTGCCGCTTTTCTAGACGCATGCTGCCTTATTTCTGCAGCGGGAGAGCCCAGACAGAAGTTAGCCCCCTTTGGCAGATGGGAACACAATGCTCCAAGGGGCAGGGTAGCTGGTCCTCCCAGGCCCGCACCCCCCAACCCAGCTGTTTCTCCGCCTGCCACCAGGGCCTGTTGTGTGTGAGCGTGCTGCCAGGCTCCGCGGGGGATGGCTGTCTGGTCTTCCATGTCCAGGGAGTTTCCAGGACATTGGCAGGGACAGGTCAAACCCAGGCGGAGAGGTTTCAGGCCGCCTACAAGAAAGAACACAGGGTCACAGGTCAGTACCAAGCCGGGGGAAGCGCGGGCGTGAGGGGAAGGGGGGCCTTCACTTTAATGAGCGGCACCAGTGTTGCCGCATTGACGCCCTGGAGGCAAGGTTGTCCCCTGGCAAGAAGATAGCCGCCGGCTTTCCTGGGGTATTCTGGAACTGAACCAGAGGTCTGCTGCAACTGATAACACACTGCAGCGTGGAGGAACCTGGAACAAGTTACGTGACGCGGGAGAAGCAGGGCGCAGAAGCTCGGTCGTGTGTGACGGTGTTACGTATGGGAAATAGTGACCAGACACACTCACAGACAGCAGAACAGAGGTGCCAGGGCCGGGACCGGGGGGAGGGGCGTTGTGGAACCAGGACAGCGGTTCCCTCGGGGAGCTGAAAGCGACCTGGAGACAGGTGGTCCCTTTGGTGTTAGGTCTATTCTGATGACACTATAAGGCAGCGGAAGCAGGTCTCTGGGGATTCACAGAGGTGGCTCTCGGCAGAGAAAGAAGCAGATTGCATAATGTTACGTGATACAGGGCCATTTGGGTTTTAGTTTTTAACCAAAGAGAACCCAGCCAACGCCATGCCAAACATGCTGTGACTTCCTGTGTGAAGGGCTGACACAGTCTGTAACAGCACGCCCAGGCGGGCTGTCAGCGCCCCGGAGGAAGGAGCTGGGTGGTCAGAGGAGATCGCAGGCTGGCCGGAGAATAGTACTCCCTGCCCAAGTCCACATCCCACCCTCAGCTCCTGCCAACGTCACCGCGAGCAGCAGAAGGGGACCGGCAGGTGGGCTTCGGTTAGGGACCCTGAGATGGGACAGCCCCCTGGGTTTCCCATGTGGCCCAAAGAAATCACAAGCATCTTTATTGGGGGATGCAGGATGTTCGCAGTCAGAGGAAACGTGGCTGTGGCAGTGGCCCTCCACGTGATGCACCTTGAAAATGGACAGGGGCCACCAGCCAAGGAGTGTCCAGGCCTCTGGAAGCATCTGGAAAGGCCTGCAGAAGGAACGGGTCCTGCCAACCCCCTCCCTTTCGGGCCCCTGGATTCCGGGCGCCCAGAACAGTGGGAGAAGATTTTTGTTTCGGTTGGTGGCCTGGTAAAGCAGCCTGGGAAACACATACAGGCTTCCGGAACGTAGCAGCGAGGAGCCCAGGGCGGGGGTGGGAGGGGACCGCCACGTGAGATCACCCGAGGCCGTGGTGGGCACGTGCAAGGCCACCTCCGGAGCTGGAGCTGCGAGGAAGGTGCCAGCGCAGCGAAGTGTCATCTTCGCACATTTCCTGTCAAGATGAGACATGCCCATTTTCACAGGGATGACAGTGTTCCAGATTTAGTCCCTGACTAAGACCGTCTGCCAGAAAGCATCTTTTATTTTTCCAAAAGCTGCATGGGATTTTAAAAAACCACCACTCAACCCGTGTGTCGCACTGAGGGGGGACACGTGAGCTTGGCCCGTGTTTGCTCAGGGCCTTCGGAACTGTGCAGGGTCAGGTGACATCATGAAGAGTCACCTCGGTGACACGTTGACTTATCTTCTTCAGGGACATGATTTCAAAATGACACGTCTGGGCAAGTCGATGCAAACCTACTCGACGGAAAACGCTGAAAAAAAAATCCAGGGAAGGAAATGCAAGAGGCTGCTGGCGATGGCTTTTCTTTTCTTCTTTCTTTGCTGCTTGCATTTGATTGTATAGAATTTTATGACTTTTTACATTGAATTTACTGGGGGTGGCATTGGTTAATACAATTACATAGGTTTCAGGGGTGCAATTCTATAATATATCATTTGTATATTGTGTTATGTGTTCACCAGCCCAAGTCAAGGCCATCTTATGACTTTTTTTTTTTTTTAATTTTATTTATTATTTTTAGAGAGAGGGTTAGGGAGAGAGGCAGAGAGAGAGAGAGAGAGAGAGATCAATGTATGGTTGCCTTTCACCTGCCTCCAGCTACAGACCTGGCTGGAGACCTGGATTGCAACCTGGTTATGTGCCCTGGCTAGGGAACCGAACCAGCGACCTTTGGGTTCGCAGGCCAGTGCCTTATCCACTGTGCTACCAGCCAGGGCTTATGACTTTTTAAAAACTAAACAGTGGCCCTGGCTGGTGTGACTCAGTGGTGTTAGCACCGCCCTGTGAACCAACAGGTCACAGATTCAATTCCCAGCCAGGGCACATGCGTGGGTTCTGGGCCAGGTCTCTGGTTGGGGGTGTGCGAGAGGCAACCACACAGGGACGTTTCTCTCCCTCTCTTTCTTTCTCCCTTCTGCTCTCCCTAAAAATAAATAAATAAAATATTTTAAAAGAAAAGCTACAAATCGAGGGGAGCATAGTTGCCACTCCCCAGAAGGACAGTATGGAAAGTAGGGGGGAAACAGCAATTTCACATCGGAGGCACCTGGCAAACACACTTCAGGTGATCCAGGCCAGCTTCGATGGTGACAAGTCACGGTGACAGTGGGTACCTTTCCTATGATGTGATAAGAATGGCACTTTGCCTCGGTGGCCTTCCCCAAACCCACGGACGCAGTCTGATCACGAGAAAAACACCAGACAAATTCCAACAGAGGGCAACCCACAAAATCCCTGGCCGGTCCTCCTCCACTCTGTCAAGAGCAAGGGAAACTTGAGAAACGGCCACAGAGAGCCGAAGGAGACGTGACGGCTGAGGGTGCATGGTGTCCTGAGTGGGACCCTGAGAGAGCAGGGACATTAGGCGGGAAACTAAGGAAATCTATATAAAGTATGGACTTTATTTCATAATAAAGTTAAGATCGGTTCATGAATTGTGGCAGATGTGTCCACTATAAGATGTTAGTAACAGGGGACACAGAGGGGGTAGGTGGAAACTTTCTGAATGGTCTTGTTGATTTTTCTGTAAACCTAAAACAGTTCTGCAAAATAAAATACTAAAAATTAAAAAGTGCCTCAATTCGATTTTGAGAAACTTATCCTACACGTATGTTCACAGAGGTGCACAAAGGCTTGTACCCAGAGTGCTTGTGCATCATCCTTGCGGGCAATTGGAGACCTAAATGCCTGGGGTGGGTACTGGAATACTATGCAGCAGTGAAAAAGGATGCCACGTGGCTTAAAGTAGTCAGTTGCAGAGTAGTAAGACCCTAATTCTGCTAACTGAAAAGTTACATGCATATGTGCATGTTTATAAAGACAGAAAAATTCTAGAAAGAAACAAACTCTTCATTGCGGTTACCTCTGGAATAAGATGAGATCAGTTGGATTTGTGTGTAGCATTTCAGCTTATATCTTTACCTCTGTACCCTTTGGCCAGGTTTTTTTCTTTTTACACCAGGCATTTTTAAGTATTTGAATGTTGTGTATTTTGTCACAAAATATGCCAGATTTCCCAGAAGGCATAGAGCATCATATCACCCAGTTAAGAAATGAAAGATGCAAATTACTTCTAGAGCTAAAAAGAAAAAAAGGAAAACCAGAGCCCCAGAAAGGTTCTTTTTAAAATAGTGCCTTGAGAAAGTTTCGGTTTCTCCCTAGAGAGAGTGTCAGTGTGTGCTTGGAAATCGCGTCTCCGGTTTCACCTGCATGTCTGTCCGCGCAGCTGTCACGGCCGCGGCTCAGGTGGTAGGTTCTGAACTCGAGAGCTGAATTCATGGTGCATGAAGGTAATATTATTGAAGTGGTCAGACTTATGGCAAATGTGTCTAAACACAGAACATCCTGTTCATTGTTGCAGGGTCAGGGCAAAACAGGCCAGAAGAGTGAAGTGTCACTTTCATAAGCCCCTTTGGGGAATGAACACAAAGTTCTGGGATGTGAACACAGTTGAGGTCCTCTGCAGGGTCAATCCGTGAGAGTCCTCTGCAGGGACATGCCAGTCAAGTGGCCTGACGGCTACATCTGTACATAATACGTGATCGTCCCTGATCCGTGGGAGATGAAAGCAGCTTCCCTGCCTCTTGGTTTTATTAGAAAATACGGTACCGAACAGAACTGGCTTTGGTGAGAGATACAGAAAGCAAAGCAAACATTTAAGCAATTCCCTTTCTTAAAAGAACTCGTGAGAGTAGAATTTTTGCACTATTGAAGCAGGGACTTTGAAGGACACCGGCTGTGAGAGCCTGCATTCCTGTGTTGTGGGTGAGCCCACACATTTTTACTCACTGTGGGTTTACTCAGTGTATAGAGTGGGGGTCTAATAAGTTTGTTTGGGGGTGACCATTTTGATCTTTGCATTCATGTTCAGAAAGTTATTTTTTCTGAGGTTGCCAGCAGCTGCCAAAATGAGTCGACATCAATGTTCTTTCTTTTAGTTAAGAACAAAAACAAAACATCTCAATCCACAGGCATTGTTGTAACCTTCACATAACTCAAACAGAAGAAAATAATTTTATCAAGGTCCTGTCCACCAACACCTTAAAGATTTTGTCTACTTTTTGTTGACTCATCCACTGCCACGATCAGCCTATACACATGCATTTCTTTTTTTTCCCTCTGTACTTGAATTTGAACTCATCCTGGTTTTTGCATCTCGCTTCATGGTCTTCGTTTCTCATTGTAATTGGTCAGAAAACACACCGCTGATCAGATTTGCCACGATGTACTCACCCTTTCCCATGACTTACATGATAATGAAGGTCTCTCTGCAGGTGGTGCATCAGTTACCCACCGCTGTGTAACAAAAGACACCCAGGCTTAGCCACTTAACAACAACAAAACCTGACTATCTCCTGCAGTGTCTGAGTCAGGCACCTGGGAGCCAGCAAGCTCAGGGTCTCAGCTCAGGCTGCCCTGGGGGGTGGCTGTGGGGGTGGGGGGAAGGCTTGGATCCCTACTCTACACACTTCCTCCCAGGCTGCGTGTCCCCCAACCCTGGGAGATAGCCAGTTCCCCCAGGGAGTCCGGGGACAGAGGGAGCTTTCAAAACTGAAGCCTAATCCTGGCAGAGGGTAAGAGAGGGTCACTTTGGGGCGTGACTGTCAGGAGGTGGGCCATCCTGGGGCCTTTCTGAGTTGTGACAGCCACCTGTGTTCCCATCCTTCTTTAATCGTTTTCAAATTCTCCCTCTGATCAACTGTACAGAGACCTTTGTTGCAGGAAAAATTGGTACAGCCTTCTAAAACTCTTTATGTCTTCCTGACGAAGGAAAGTTACTTTGTAGGTAATCATTAGTTTCTGGAACTGTTCCAGACCTCCTGCCCGTTGGACCAGTACTGAGAAATGAGATAACGGGCAGTCTTTCTTTCTTGTTTCTTTTCTTTTCTTTTTTAAAGATTTTATTAGCCCTGGCTGGTAGCACAATGGATAAGGTGCCGGCCTGCGAACCCAAAGGTCGCAGGTTCGATTCCCCAGCCAGGGCACATAACCAGGTTGCAAACCAGGTCTCCAGTCAGGTCTGTGGCCAGAGGCAGGTGAAATGCAACTGTACATTGATGTCTGTCTCCCTCTCTGCCTCTCTCCCATTCCCTCTTTCTAAAAATAATGAAATAAAATCTTTAAAAAAAACAAACTTATTTAAAAAAAAAAAAGATTTTATTATTTTCAGAGAGAAGGGCAAGGAGGGAGGAAGAAAGGGAGAGAAACATCAATGTATGGTTGCCTTTCACCTGCCTCCGGCTGGGGACCTGGCTGGAGACCTGGCTTGCAACCTGGTTATGAGCCCTGGCTGGGAATCGAACCAGCGACCCTTGGGTTCACGGGTTGGTGCCAATAATTCACATCTTTCAAAGCTCATTTGTTTTGGCACAAGGAACACTAATTGGAAAAAAAGAGAGAAAGAAAATAAGAACCAGGATGAGTGTTATTATTATTATTATTTTTAACCAAAAAACAAGAAGTTTGGCACCGACAGGGAGAAATTAAAACCCTTGTGTGTGGCCGGTGGGAACATAACATGGTGCAGTTGCTGTGTGGAACAGCTGGTGGTTCCTCAAAATGTTCAAGGTATCAGCCCCAGCCTGGTGGTTCGGTTGGTTGGAGCGACTTCCTGTAAACCACAGGTTTGCGGGTTGGATTCTGGGTCGGGGCACAGGCCCGGGTTGCCCTGGTCAGGATGCACGCAAGCCGCGAGTGATTGGGGTCTCTTTCTCTCTCACACACACTGTCTCCCTCTAACTCTCCCTTCCTTTCTCCCTAAAATCAATAAACATCCTCAGGTGAGGATTGAAAAGAGAAGTTAGCATACAGCATATAACCCAGCAATTCCACTCCTGAATGTATACCCCAAAAAACCATAAGCAGGGACTCAAACACGTATTTGCGCATGAATGTTCAGAGCGGCATGGCTCACAATGGCCAAAGGATGGAGACTCCCCACATGGCCATTGGCAGAGGAACAGGGAAGCAAAATGTGGTCCATACAGCGAACTGTTATTTTATTTGCCCTTTGAAGGAAGGAAGTTCTGACACATGCTACAATATGGATGAACCCTGAAGCCGGTGAGGTGGAATAAGCCAGTCACAAAGGGGCAAGTCCCGTCTGATTCTGCTATGTGAGGGCAAGGTCATAGACAGGAAGTGGAATGGTGGTCCCCAAGGCTGGGGGAGGGGAAATGGAAGTTCCCGCTTCATGAGCTCAGATTCAGTTCTGGAGATGGATGGTGGTGATGGTGGTAGGATACCTGTGTGTACCTAATGCCGCTGAACGGTGCCCCTAAGATGGTTTAAATGATGCGGTTTACGTTATGTACACTTTGTGACAATAACACAACAACAAAAGCAAAACTTCTTATGCAGTAAGGTTGCACATGGGAACACCCTGACCTCCAGCAACAGAGGAAAGGACTTTTTGGATGGCAGTCTATGCATAAAACAGAATTCTGGGCCGTGATGGGAAAAGACCGTTTTCAACTAAATGAATCAGCAAGGATATATTTCAGAAACTTAATGTTGGTCAAAAAAAGCAAATAGCAGGTAGATGTCTGTATGTATCATTTTTATTAAGTTAACGAACTTACTAAGTTTATAAGTTT
The DNA here is from genome assembly GCA_004026585.1 of Noctilio leporinus. NCBI lineage: Eukaryota > Metazoa > Chordata > Mammalia > Chiroptera > Noctilionidae > Noctilio > Noctilio leporinus. The sequence goes on along the minus strand of PVIW01000325.1, from coordinate 2,595 downwards.
ATGGACCCTTTGCGGAGGGAAAAAGGATACATGGGCGCTTCCATTGTGTCTGTGATGTTTATTCCTTAACCCAGTGAAACAAGCACTTGTTATATTCTCTCTCTCTCCACTATTTTTTTTTTTTTTTTGTATGACTGAAATAATTCATTGAACCCCACATAGGAAGAAAAATTTACAACAATCCAAAATGCAGAACAACCAAACCTCAAATCAAAATAACCCGACTTCCCACACTTTCACTTCTATAACACACCAAGAGAAAAACATCAACCTTAAATATAATTTTAAAAATACTGCTATTTTTATATTTTTAGACTGTGTCTAAAATGATTGTGTTTTCCTTCTTGATGACTGGTGCATAGGTAATGTTGGGCATTTTGATATTAGCAGATGACAGTGACAAGGGTGGTGAGGTCAGGCTGTTCCGCCTGCCACCCTTGGGTGCGGCCCTGCTCACCCGTAGCTGCCCCAGTGCATGCTATGGATACCTCACCGTCCGCTCACCCTGTTTCCTCCCAGCTCTACAAACTGGAAAACATCTATGAATAATCCTATTAACTTGCCTCAGAGAGAAGGAATTCTAATCTCAAGGCTAGCAGATTTTCAGGCTCAGCTATGTGAAGGTTATGTACTTTTTATTTGTGAAGGGTGCTTTCCAAACCGTTCCTAGTGTTGTGTAAAAAGAGACTCGTTTCTGGGGTAACAATGCACCCATTGAGTGAGAAGGGCTGGCATATCCACACGGTGCCCTTGATTTGCTGGAGCAGGACCTTGGTTGGCCCGCAAACGTCACTGGTGGCTGCAGGTGTGCGGAGAAGCGCAAATACAGCATTAGCCAACCAGGAAAAGGGGGGAAATGTTCACATCCACCCACGCACTAAAATGATAGGTTTGACACCAACGCAAGGATTTTCTATTTCTTTTCTACTTTCAACCACTTTGTGAGAGCCACATGAAGTTTCTGGGTCAGAAGAAAACAAGACTTTCCTGCAGTTGGCCTTGTTTGACAAAGGAAGTGGTGTGTGACTCGAACAGGCTGGTGGGAGAAAACAGGTTTGAGAGGAGTCATCAAAGAGCTGGGCAGGGCTGAACTGAGCGCTCACCTGCAGGTGAGCTGGCTGGACCCGCTCATGCCTGCTGCGGGGTCCCTGGCTCAATCGTGAGATCCCCTCTCCGTTCCACCTCTAACCCCAGTCACACCCTCTGTGGGGACTGGGAGGAATTCCTGGACACCTTCAGCCTCAGAGGTGAGAATTTTCTGGACATACAGCTGCTATTTCCAATTGGGCAGATTCATTTGTCTTCCTGGAGAGAAAAAGGAAAAAGAAACCCAAACCCCAACAAACTGAGCTAGTGCTCTGACCATAAATTTGACTTTTAAACTCCACTTCTCCTTTTCTGTGGCCTTTTCTTTTCAAAGCCACCTTTAAAAAAAATCAAATTGATTTTGAGAAGGAAAGAAACATCGATTTGCTGGTCTACTTGTTTATGCATTCACTGGTTGATTTTTGTAGGTGTCCTGGCTGGGGATCGAACCTGGAACCTTGCAATACAGGGCAGCATTCTAATCAACCGAACTACCAACCCAGGGCTCCAACCCACCTTTTTTTTTTTATCAATTAAAACACGTTTAAGGGAAGAAAACTATTGAACTCAATGAAAACTTCGTGTTTTTAATATTTATTTATTCTTAGAAAGAGGGGAAGGGAGGGTGAGAAGGATTGGAACACCCATGTGCGGTGGCCTTTCGTGTGTCCCCAACTGGGACCCGGCCTGCAACCCAGGCACGTGCCCTGAGCGGGGATGGACCCCGCAACCTCTCCATCTTTCACTTTGAAGGCTGACAGCCCACTGACCCCGCAGGTCGGGGGTCTCGCTTGCCCTCTTAGTGCAGCATCACGCGCTTCTTCGCCCTCTCCCCGTTTGTAACCATTTTCCTCGTTTGCGCCCCGGGTCCCAGGTGTCCTGCCCCCGACTCCGAACTCTGCGCCCCGAAGCCAAGTCCACGCACAGGTTCCAATCGGTATCTAAGCGAACGATTTGGCCGCCCCACGAATCGGGGCAGCGGTGAAGCCCCTTCCGCAGGCTTCGCGGGCCAGGCTGGTCGCGGCCACCGGGCACAGTCACTCCCGCCCCGCCGCCCGCTTTTTCCGGCCCTCGGAACGTCTTTTCTTTGACGAAAAGGCTCTTATGACGTCATGGCGCGCGGCCTGTGCCGCAGTGACGTCACCGCCGCCGCTCCTGGGCCGTAAGCGGGGCCCCGAACCCCTTCCCCTGGCGCCCGGCCTTCGCGGAGACGCGGGCGCGCCGCCCCGGTGACGTCACGCCCAGGGCTGGCGTCACGTGCCCCCCCGCCGGGGGCGGGGCTTGGGCGGCCCTTCCGGTCGGCGGAGCCTGGCGGCCGAGCGGCGCTGAGACGCGGGGATGGCGGGCGCTGCGGGCGAAGCCCGGTTCGCGGGGCTGTCGCTGGTGCAGCTCAACGACCTGCTGGAGGACGAGGCGCAGCTGGCGGAGATGGTGCAGCAGATGGAGGAGGTGAGCGGCGCGGCGGCAGCGTCCGGGACGGGCGGGGCGGGGGGCGGGGGCGAGGATGAG
>PVIW01000324.1:553338-577206 GCA_004026585.1 Noctilio leporinus | reverse complement strand
TGCTTAGTGAAATAAGCCAGTCAGTGAAGGACAAATATCATATGATCTCACCCATTACGGGACAATAATGAGCAAAACTAACAGCAAGCAAAACAGAACCAAGTATATGAATACAAGGAATAGGCCTTCAGTGGTCAGGGGAAAAGGGGTTGGGGGGAGGGGAGAGGGGGGAGGCAGACGCAAGAAAGAGGAGCAGCTTAGACAAGAACCTAGTATAAAGGAACCATGGACATGGACAACAGAGGGGATTGACTTTGGGGGAAATGGGTGGGTGGGGAGGGGGACAGAGGGGAGCAAAAAGGGGATGGATGTAATACAACAACAATAAAATTAAAAAAAAAAAAAAAAAGAATTGCTGAAACTTGGTCTAAATGGACATGGAAATTTAAATAAAACCAAGAAATAAAAGTGCTTACTGTGTTTGAAGATTGGGTTACTGGAGGAATGTTTGTTTCTCAAACCAACAGCAATGTATAAGAATAGACAAAAGCTTAAGATGTGGGATGGTTGCCATGGTTTAAATTCTAGTTTGTGTATAAGTCTTATTTCAGGAAGTAACTGAGATATGCATTCTTAGGAATTCATAAGAAATTCTAGGACTAAACACTTATAGTTTTTATGTTCCAATCTGTTCCTTTTACAGCAGGTTCTCCTGCATTGTTCTATAGCATTGCTAAGCATATGCCATAGTCTTGTCTTGGTTCAAAACTGTGGGATTTTTCTTCCTCTGCTAACCTCCAGTGATATTCCATGCTCAGTTCAGTTTTTGTTGTTGTTGTTGTTGCTGCAATTTCAAAACATCAGTACAGTTTAACTGAAGTCAGATATCTCACTGACTGAAGAAACAGAAAATTGGAATCTAGCAGGTGATTTGACAGAATTTTCTAAGGTTGGTGGGACAGTAAATGTGATAGTAATTCATTCTGGAGACTGTACATGGACTGTAGAATCTACTGCAAAGTACTAGCTAGATTTTAAACTATAGACTCAATAGCTCAACCAGGAATTGACAAAACCATTGAAAGAGAAGATACCGTAGTTACCGAGTTCAGTTGTTTGGAAAATTTTCTTTATAGTTCTTCCTTCTTTCAAGAATGGAAAATGAATTAATGCCATTGCCTATGTCCCTCTGAGTAGGTGAGTACATTTTATTAATTTACATTAGTATGGTAGTCTCCAAATCTCTATAGACAGCCAGGGTCAGAGAATTTTTATGATGCAGTTTTAATCCTGTAAGCATACTAGGTGGTATGTATTTTTTATGAGGGCCTAGAGGCATTGGAATTAAGAATCCCATGGTTACTTAGGATAGAGAGACTGAACAACTGTAGAATGATAGATGCTATTCTAACACTGTTTAGTTCATAAACCCATTTGCATTTTTCAGGCAATTTCTCCTCTTAAGGTCAGGTATTGCATGTGCCAAGGAACAAAGTGTGATCATGTCACTTTAGGTAAAAGTCAAAATAAACTATGTTTATCTTTCATATCCAAATTTATAACTTCTTTTACCTTCCTCCCAGCCACACTGGCTGCCTTCTCACTCCAACCTCTCTAGACACTCAGGAGTGTACTCCTGTAGTATTTTCTTCATCTCTAGCATGTCAAAAATTATCTTCAAGAAGGCACTGGATAAGCTCCACAGGTTTTATATTTTTTATGAAGCTTAATGTATTATATATATATATATATATATATATATATATATATATATATATATACAATTTTTATCGCTTTTTCCCCAACTGTAGAAGTGAAATGTTCCTAAGAGTAGAACTGCAAGGAGCCAGCAAACAAAGTGGGTTCTGGAGAGACCACTCTAGTCAGCTCTCTTGGGTCTGCCTACCATCACCATGCCCCTATTAACTGGGAGCACTGCATCATGATGCTTTCTTCACCTTTTGACTTTTGCACCTATTGAAAAAGGAATAAATGCTAAAAGTGATTCAGATGTCCCAACTGGCTTCCTCACTTTGTGCTTCCTAACAGTGACCCATGGGAATATTCCAGGAGATTTTCTACTGTCAATCCATTTGTCTCCCCTCTTTTGTTTTGTTTTGCATTTCTTTTTGCAGCAGGCCTAACAGGTAAACATGTTCTTTCTTTTTCATCTGTTCTACCATATTCAATCACTTGGTATTTTTTTCATTCTAACTTTTTCTCTTCTCCTCTATGTACTCCAGGATCCCTTCACTCAAAAAAAAAGTTTTTAATGTACTTTAGTATGAGACATTATGGAACTGGTAACAATAATAACCAGCAAGGGTAAGTTTCAAAGAATAACCCCTTTAAAGCCTCATAAAGGGCTTTCAGAATGTTCCATTCACCCACATACAAAACCATATAATTCTCTTCTCTCTGGTTCAGTAATAAAAATCTCAACTGTACTGAGTTGTATGTGGAAAAAGTAAAATGATAATTTCTTATTTTTTAAACAAAATTAGAACATTGAAAAAAGAAAAAAAGGTTTTAAAGAATCCATTTTAAAAAAGGAAATAACTAAAAACTCCATAAATAAATAAAATCAGTATATCTTCTTGGATATATTAATTCATTAATTCCTTTAATAAATATATCAGTCTAGTTTTACTGATTTATTAAATTAAGTATCTCTACAAAGAAGAGTCTACATATTTTAGAGAGACACCGGATGAAACATAAATGTGGATAAATAGATTATACTAACTAAAAATAATATGAGCAATAAATAATTTTACTCACTTTCAGCTCCCAAAATAAAGATTTTGCATTACAAAGTCAATTCACATGAAAGTCTTAAAAATACAGAAATAATAGGTATTTACTTAGAGCATATTAACTATTTGTAACAAAGGTTTTATTCTTCACTGGATGTTCTTCCCTAGGTCCATTTTTTTCCTAGAAAAATATCTGAAATACAAGGAAGACAGGCACATGGTGAACAGGAGGAGCAGGCCCAGTTCAACTCAAACACAAAGTATCCTTATTTGGCCCCTTTGAAGCTGGAGTTAAAATAGTTTGAGTAGTTATTTTCATCTTAAAAATGCTTGCCCAGGAGATTCAACTTAATTTGTCTAGATAGAGGAATTTTTGAACAGTTTTATGTCTGGTTATTTTCCCCTATGATTGCTGACCCTAAATTGTCATCCAAAATTCCAAAGAAATGACTCCTGAGAATTTAGCAAAATGTAATTTCTTTCCAGCAATTGTGAGCAGAACATTTTGTGGACTGAATCAAGGAAAGAACCCATTTGTAAAATGGCTCAGTGGGAAATGCTCTGTGCCCTCTCTCACTCCCCTTGTAATAACTGATTATGAGCAACCCCCTGCAATGGAGGAGGAAGAAACCCCAAACAAATACGGAGGCCATAAATGCAGCAGGAACTGAATGGCTTTCTTCACCGAAGGTTCACTACTTTCATGCCCTGAGGGCTAAACATGAACACAATGTAGCTTTCAGATTTGTCACATGAAACATAATTTTCTGACTATTGAACAAGAAATGTATGGTGTGTTTAAAAAACTTGGACTGAAAATATTTTAATGAAGGGACTTTTTACAGAAGTGTGGCCAGGATTATAGATACCAACCTAGGATGAGGAGGCACCCAGTGATGAAAATTAACAGGGGGCATTTCCCTTCCGTAGGTGTGAAGGGACAAGAGGAGTGGAGTTCTGTGAAATTAGTGTCTATGGAAGAGGGACAGCCCTACCAAGGCCGTGGTCATAGAGGGATGCAACCACCAACACTGTGGGTACAGTGAACAGAGACGGGGGGAAGTATATAGTGCCCCTTCTCCACGCACTCTCTTCTCTGATTTCCTATCAGTGTCTCATATTGGTTGAATCCAACTGGAATCCTGAAAAGCAAAAGAGTAAAGGCAATGCAGTTATCAAAGTCAACCTCTGAAATTATACATCTGGGCATTGAAGGGAAACCCTTGGCCAATGGGTTTGTGAGGAAAGAAAGCCATAATTTTCAGAGCACACTGAAGGTAGCAAAGAATGACATGATTGCCATAAATGAATTAAGCAAGGTAATGAATAAATGAATGTCTCTTCAATTCATGCTGTTCATTTGCTCGTTCATAAATTCATTTTAGTTTTCATCCTCTTAATGCATTTTAGCAACAATAATAACTTAATTTTATAAATGTTATGTGCCAGACTTCCAAGTGTTCTCTCTCTATATTATATATATATATGATATAATATATATAAAATATAGGTGCTACCATTATCAAAATTTTGTTAAAGGAGGGGCATGAAAGTTAAATGACTTGCTCATGGCTGCTAATGGTAGAAGTAGGATTTGCACAAAAACAGGTTGATTCCAAAGCTTTAGTTCTTATCCCACATGCTTTGTTGTGATACACATATTTATTGAGTGCCTACTATGTGTTAGGGGCTTTTTAGACATTGAAGATATAGAGAAAACTATAATTGGCAAAGTTTCTGCCTCATAGAACATGTATTCCAGTTGTGAAGAAAAGCAATAACCCAATAAAATTAATCTATTTATAATGCAATTCCAGGTTGAAATAACTGCTATAAATAAAAATAAAGTTGGGTAACAAATGAGAGGTGATGTGGAAGTATCTTTTAGATAGGATGATTAGGTTGGCCTTTCTGTAAAGATGCTATTTGAACAGAACTAAACAGTCTTAGACAGATATCTAAGTACAAATGTGGGTGAGTGAGCTTCCGCACAGAAAGAATAATAAATGTAATAACCCTTAAGCTGTTTAAGGAAAATTAAGAAGGTCAGTGAAGTTGTGAAGGGATACAACTGGTAATTAGTATTATACAGGTATGCTATTTATAACTTATTGGTTTCTTTCCCAGGAGTTTTACCAATGATACTGTTTAATCTCTTACAATCATATGAGGAAGATCCTATTATTGTCCCTAAATTATATCAGATAAAGTAACTGACACCCAGTGTAATGAAAATAATAAGGCAAGTTTCCTGGTAACTTAAGGATCTAGGTTTCAACCCTAGACTGGATGGCTGTTTTGACGGCGTGTCATCTGTCCTGACATTGTTCTACTGACTTGATCCACTACTCATTCATGCTTTCTTTGCTTCTACTTTGTCTTGTCTTAAAATTTCCATAAAGATTTCTTCCATGCCAGTTTATTACCCTTCAGCTTTTGATTTTAACTCTCTATATTCTACATTTGCTGTTCTCTTTTCTATTCTTTTTTTTTTAACAGCACCCTTGCTTTATTTCATGGGCTTGGTATCACATCGAGCAGAGCTGAAAGTTTCCTTTTGCTGTCTGCACTGTTCTTGCATTCTCTGATAGTGTGTGCGTGTGTAGTCTTGGGACTCTCACACAGATTTCTCCCAAAGTCAGCTGAACCTCAACTATTCATTTTAAGGAAGAGACATTGGGGCTCTGGGGTAAACAGCTGGGTTTCATACCAGCAGGTTGTGAAGGAAGAAGACCAATTTCTCCCTTGAAAATTTTCTAACTTTTAATTCATAGAGGTTTTTACTCATGGGGCATTCAATATTTGCAGAGAATAATAGTTCAATACCCTACCTGATGTTAAAGGCAGGGAAAGATTTGGATACTGACATTCTAAAAAGAAACCAAGGGAAGCATGCGCTGGACTCAAAGTTCAATGTACAGACTTGCATAGCTTTTCTTATTTTCTGTGTAAAGTAGTTTTTTAGAGTAGCATTAGCTAATAACAGCATATAATTTTCAGGTGCACAAGATTATAATTCAACCTCTGTGTACTCTGCTGCATGCTCACCACTCAAAGCCTAGTTTTCTTCCATTACCATAGATTTGACCCCCCTTTTCCACTCTGCCCTCCCCTCACACCCTTTCCCCTCTGGTAATAGTTGTTTGCTTGTTTGTTTGTTTTAAGCCACTGCTAACTGGAATCATTTTGATCCCAAGTACAGAGATTCTTTGTTCTAAGTTTTTCGGCTTCTGGAGAGGAAAAGGAGCCCAGGTTGGGAGTTACAACCAACTGAAAATTGCAGCTTGCAACCAATTCCATAACTCATTCATTTAACAAATACACATTGACCAACTACTTTCTTTTGGACACTTTTCTAGATCCTAACAACAGGATTGAAAAAAATGGGTATACATTTAACAGTTCACATTTAAAAAAAAATTTTTTTTGGTTGGCATTCTTTTTGTTGTCATAGTTGAGTAAGGCAGGAGAGGGAGACCTAACATTCTTAAAAGAAATGTTTTGATTGCATGTGATAAAGATTTTTTGTTTTGTTTTTCTCTTTTTTACTTTTGGGATTTGGCTTCAATTTCAGAATGTGATTTCTTCTTGAATTATAATTAATATAGTCTTCTTTTGTGAATTTAGTGTTTCAGTTTGTTGATACTTAGCCTCTTTGATTCTGTTGCAACATTCTTTCAGTAGACCATTGATTGCTTTTGTCTATATACATATTGTGGAGAAGGAGGTAAATCATAGATTTTTGAACAATAGAGTTTGTTTCTTAAGTTGTAAGAAGTAATGCTCTAAAAAGAGCATGGGCCATAGCATTTGGTTATAGTAATGTTCTTAGATGTTTTTTGAGGGAGGGTCTAGGTCTGAGGCAGAGCACATTAGGTGACTTCTCAGGAGCACATTTCTGATTTGCAGGCCCTGGCACCCATGCTCACTCTTGGCAGTTGCCCTCTTTGAACTTCATTTCATGAAGCAGTGCTAACATCTTTAGCTGGGTCCACGTTCTTGAGTGCGCTGCTCTGAGAGTAGTGAGAATTCAAATAATTTTATTTGCCCACATATCATGTTTGCCAACATTCATTTTCCCTGTTACTCATTTTTCTTGACAGTTCTGTTAGAAAAGAAATGTGTTTAATTGTTTTATTATTGTTCATGGTTTTTTTTTTTTTTTCCCCCATTTTTTTTTCAATGCCTCTAAATTCTGTTTAGGGTAGTATATTCTCTCCTTTTGAGTATAGATTTTGCTCTCAGCCTATAAATATCTGCTACTAGCTCTCTAGACTATCCTTGCTCTTACTTATGTACTTTTGATAACTACTTTAAAAACAGTTACTGTGTGATTCCCCATGGACTTGAAAAGAGAAGATAGATAACTGGAACTTTTCTCTTTCTAACTTTCTGAAACATTTTTATCTCCCTCTTTTTTTAACATCACTTATTCTACCAGCCATTTACCTTCCCCTATAATTTTGAAGGTATATAGGATGCATTAATTTTGCTATTATTTACATGTTAGCCCCATTTATGTTAACATACTATGGGGTTGATATCCAAATTGTTGTGATCAAATCATAATTTTTTCTATTATATTTCTTTCCTTTCCATTTTTAACCATGTTTAAAAAGACTCATGGGCATGAACAACAGGGTGAGATACAGTGAGAGAGGGGAGGTGGATAATAAGGGAGAGCAATGGGGGGGGAATGAAACAATTATAATATAACAATAACAAATTTATAAAAATATTTATTTTATTTTATATTTATGTTTATTTTTAAAGAAATATTAATAGCTATTGACTTTAAAATTTTTAAGTTTCAGAGTTATTTTGCTTTAGTGAAATAAAAATCCTGAGTTTCTTCTTTCCTGCACCCTGGCAGATATATATTATTCTTTTAGAGAATATGTATCTATAAGTCCCTATAGTTCTGGAAATATCCAAGTATTGTTTTCACACAAGAAAATCCACTTGGAAGATACTCAGATTTTATGTAGATAAAACAATAAATACTTCAACATATATTTCTGAATCTTCTAGCATTTCTTATTGGTTACTGGTTTATAGTCTCATTCACCATCTACATGTGCACTATTTAAATTCCCTTCTTAAAATTATAGCTAAGGGTGTTAGAGGGGAGGTTGATGTGTATATCCTATAGCAGAATATTTAGGTCTCAGTAAACATTTATCTAATTTCCCTCTGCAGCTCTGAAGTCTTTTCTAGTACCTATTGTTTGGTATACTCCACTGCTCTGAAATACTGGAGCACTTGAAGAATAAAATCCTGTGGTATCAGAAATCTACGTCCAACACACACCCATGTACACAGAAATACATTCAGGCCTTGTCACCCACTCCCTATTATAATAACTTAACCATTCTACAACACAAGCACTGACCTGAGTTTGTAATCTCAGAATCAATGTTCTCATTACCTGAGAGTTATGTTATAACCCATAACATAAAAGAATAGCACTCCATCTTCATATCTGATAAATAGCTTGATTTTCTTGACTCTGATATCTTTGTAGTTAACTGAAAGATCTTCTTGTATTTATTATCAGTTCTAAATTTCAATGAGTATTATTTTTCAACTTACTTAGAGATTTTTAAGGGACAATTGTGAAATATTTCATCATGGATGCTTGCCAGACATTAATTATTTCCCTACTTACTCCAATATTGGTGCTTTTTCTAATGAGACTCTTAAAGGGTGAACATTTGATTTATATCATTCTTCTCCCAATATTTCTGTAATACCTCTGTATACTCTTAATATCTCCTCAGGTCCAGCTCACAAGGTAAAACCAAAAGCTTGTCTCTATGCTTGTATCGTTTCTTCAATTATCTCAATGTCATCTGTTATGTTTAAAGATAAAAAGGAAAAACTGCTTCCCTGGACATCCATAGCATTTTTCACAATCGAATTTGGCAATTTTGTATGTTTCAGGAAATGCAGTGGTTGCTTCTGAGCTGAAGCACATCATTTAAAAATAGATCCAATATATATTAAAAATAAACCATTTAATTTTATTCATAACAGTTCAGCTTGATTAAAAACACAGTTTCTAAGAACTATTTTGTTTATTTCTTGTAAAAAAACATATGGTTTTTATGATGTAACCTTAAATAATTAGATTTGAATGATATAAATTCTAAAACTCAATCATTTAAAATGAAAGTGTAAGAAAATAAGTGATAGCCCTGGTTGGTGTGGCTCAGTGGATAGAGTGCTAGCCTGTGAACCAAAAGGTTGTCAATTTGATTCCCTATCAGCACACATGCCTGGGTTGGTTGCAGGTCAGGTCCCTGGTTGGAGGCCTGTAAGAGGCTACTGATTGATGTATCTCTCTCAGACATTGATGTTTCTTTCCCTCTCTTTCTTCCTCTCTCTCTTGCCCTCTCTCTGAAAATAAATTAAGAAAAATAAGATAAGGTATAGATGACAACATGATCAAATCAAATGCAAGAAGTATTTTATACAGACTTACATTTATAATAATCTTTGCAAAAATTATAATTAAAAAACAAATATTAATATATATTAATAGAAGTAACTGCAATTTGCTTATGTAACTATGATGACTTTATTTCCTCAAAAATAAATATATAAATAATATAGAAAAATAATATCTAATAACAATCACACAATAGCATCACCACTACCAATAACAGGGGGAAATAACTACTTATAAAAATCTCAACACTCAGAAAATTATTTGTAAAATTTGCTAACTCAGTTATCTTAAATATTGTGAATTTTATATTTTATCCCTTATCAACTAAATATTTAAATTTTAAAAATCAATCTCAAAATGAAGAGATAATCTTTTTATAGTGTAACAACTTGAAAGGAGATTACTTTTAAAAAATAAACAGATAACAGCAATTTTCTGTAAAAAGCATGAAGGAAGATACCCTAAGCAGAAACCCTCTAGTTTGTTAATGTTGCACTGTCATTACAAAAACATTAGGGAGCTCTTGGTATAAAGGGAGTTTCTGAACACTTAAATTCCTTGATTTTAGTACCCAGTAACATTATCTCTAAACACAAGAACAATCTGGTACCATGAAAATAATGTGGAATGCAGATTCATGCAGCCCTTCTAAGATAATTATGGAGTTTCTTCATGTTGTAGAATTAAATATAGTCAAACATAAATGAGCTTTACACTGAACAAAACATGATAATAATATTTGTCATCCAAATTCAACATTCTCTTTTTGCCATGATAATCCTAAGTGCAAAGGATCAAACTAAAATGTTTGAGATTCCTTAAAACAGTTTGTAAAACATTTATAAATGTGCTAAAGAAATATGTTTAGTAACTGGAATGTAATATTTCAAAGCTCGCATAGATGCAATGACCTTAACTTAAAAAGCAAATTCCTCTCAGAATTTAATATAGACAGAAGTTTTCAAATCACATCATGTTTAAGATACAGTGAAAGGTTTAACCACACTAGACAGCTTTTCTATCTAGTTTCATAAACTCAAATTTATATTCTGCACTAATTCTATTTGGAAATATGTTCTTCACAATGAACATACCATGACAAATGCATTTGTATTGAACTGATTTTATGATCTTGTACATATAAGTTTTAGTCACTCAGCATGCTGAATTTTCACATAGAGAATTGCACATAGAGAATAAATATGTCAGAAAAAAATTGCCTGGTCTCCATAACAATTATATTACTCATTGTAAATTTATAAATGGAGATTTTTTTACATGTCAGTGTCAATGTTTAAACAGTGCCTGGTATTTAGTAGGTGTTCAATATACATTTGTTTAATTTTTCATTTGTTTCCTTCTTTTTGTGTAAAATATTGCAATTCTTTAGCTTAAACTGAGAATCTCAAGTGCCCTATGTTGGGGAATATTGACATAACTTCTTTGTTTCCTTAGCACTGCTGAGTTCAAGTTAAATGACACCTCCAAGAGATATCTCCTGGTTGTCAGTGATTTTTTCCCACAGGTTATACCACCCATTTTTTCATGGTGATAAGGACACAGTAAATATAAGGTCTGTCCACAAAATGTTCAGCCATTGTTAATATAACAAGAACTGTTTGCACAACATCAAGGTAACCCAAAAGCCAAGGAGTATGGACTGGAATGCACATGTGTGAACAATGACAACTTCACTGTTACTATTTTTAGTCAGTGGGGATCTTAGAAGCCATTGAATGAGCATGTGTACTGTGTGGCTATCATATTAAAAATGACTGAGCAGTCAGAACAAGGAATCTGCATTGAATTTTACCAGCCACATTGGAAAACTTGACCTCACCATTCACGGTACAGAGGATAAAGTCCTCAGAAAGGTAGTATTAGATAATTATCTTTAGATAGTACTGCTCTGATTCTCACTAATAAATGTAAAAAGCAAAATAAAAAATATTTAAATTCTTTTCAACAATTTTGTCCAGAAAACAATTCAAGAATATTCATTCATAGGAAAACAAAAATATTCAAAACCTAATAAGGTAGAATTAATAATTTCTGACATTGACTCATAAATTTCCAAAAATGAAAAGAAAGAAAAAATTGAGAAGAAAGACCCGTAACTAAGAGAGGTGTTAGAATAAGGTACAAGGGCACTGAAACAACCCTATCACTAAACTCTATTTATCCCCAATACAAAGCTCTATAGGAAAGATTTTTTTTAATAAAGAATAAATAAAATATTTAAAAAAATGAAAGTATAAAATACTAAGCTGGAAAATACCCTTTATAAATAATAGATTGCATATCATAGAAGGGAAGGTTGGTAGAATTTTTTTATATATTAATAGAAGTTATGTAAACTGGAAAAGAGAGAACAAAGGATAACAAAACAAGTAAAATTAATTCAGTGCCAATGAATGGTGGGCCAACTTTGGGCAGCCTAAAATAAATGTATTTGGAGTCCTTGGAGACACAGGAAGGACTGTAACACACACAGCTGTTAAAGAGCAGTGATTAGACTTAATGATGGAAAGCAGCCTCTTCAAAATATTTTCCCAATATGTGTACACCACCAGAGAAATGTCAATTAAAGCTAATCTAATTATGGCTAAATGTAATCATAGTTATAAGAGTTGGATAGTTTCAAAACTTCAAAACATGTAACAACCTAGATTCATAGAATAATATAATTTTATAGCTGGTAACAATTTTAGGAAGTATGTAGTTTAAAATCCCCAGTTCTTCATTTACAGATTATAGAGCTTTAGAAAACTGGTAGGGGTACATAGGACAACACCACACTTAAGATATAAATAAGGAATTAAAATCCATGAAAACTTACTGATTTGTGAGAAAATATCTTCTAAGTCTCAATCTAGAGCTGTTTCCAGTTTTATCATCCTAATTAATTTATGTATCGCTCTCTTGTGCATTTGAAAAATCTATTTTATTTATTATTTGTAGAGAGAGGGGAAGGGAGGGAGACAGAGAGGGAGAGAGACATCAATGTATGATTGCCTTTCACCTGCCTCTAGCTATGGACCTGGCTGGATTCCTGCCTTGCAACCTAGTTATGTGCCCTGACTAGGAATTAAACCAACAACCTTTGGTGCCTTATCCATTGTGCCACCAGCCAAGGCTTCTTGTGCATTTTTTAATTACATTTTTTCTCAGAACACAACAGTGTGCTTTGACATTGACTTTGTCTCAGTTAATAAAAATTGTTGAATCACTATCATTTGATAGCAGCCAGAAAATTTAAATGCTTCAATGGGGGTAACATCAAAATTGCAGCAAATTTGTAAAATTTTACTTCTATTTCTATTTGACCTTGAGCGTTGCATTCTTTTTGGAATTTTTCTGTATGAACTCTTTGGACAGCTCAACTTCTTGATTTAGTTGTTCTGACCTGGCCTTATTACTTGATCTCTTGACTGTTCAAAAATTCTAATTCTCTGTTTCTGATTATATCTTACTTTAATTCATAGGTGTTGGAAGAATTTTACTAAAGCTTTTATTTTTCCAATATCTTTTAGGGATCTATTGTGTTTCTTACTTTAAATACCATATTTTCATTTAATATGAAATGGCTTTCTTGTTCAAATGCAAATTATCTTTATGGCCTTCTTCTTCCTATCCATCTTCATGTATTAAATTGGATGGTTGTAGTTCCCCAAAGGAAAGCATTGGACATGTATTTTAGTTGTGAAATCTCACAAGTCTTGACATTCTAGATTAACTATCGCTACCTACCTCCTCTAATGAGTATCATGTCTTTATAAAACACAAGTACAAAAAACTCCTTTGCTTGGCTATAATTATGTTTCCTTGCCTGAGATTATGCATTTCACTTTGACTAAAATATCTACATCTGCTAACATATAAATAGGAATAAAATTTTAAATACAACTTTTTGCATGTTCAACTAGAGATAGTGAAAAGTGCATGTCATTATGGCAAATGAAGCTAACCTAAAAGGGTGCTGTCCTCATTAGTCATGTAGTCTTGATCTCATAAATTGTTCTCTGATCTCTCCAAACAAGAATAGCTTATGTAATTCCCCTTATTTTCACTCTTTCTGCTACAGAATATAAAGTAGAGAAAATATCTATCGGGACTTGAGATTTCTGAACTTCCAACATTGATATGGAACTCTATGACAATTAACAGGGAAACAACACTAGGTGTATGCATCTTTGAGAACTCAGTAATAAATTCAAAGATGAGAAATTGTAGAGAGATACCAGAATTTTTCAATGTTTTTTATTTCTGCACAGGTACAAAGCACACAAGGGTATCAGAAATAGTCCACCAAAGAGGATAATCCTGACAAGATGAGGATGGATGTTTTTATGTTATTCACATCTGAGTGAGAGCATAATAAGCCATTTCCAAACTAGAAGAGATTATAGGGAACCAGAATGTGTTTCATCTATACATGAAATAGCTCCAGTTAACTGGTATTGGTTCTTTGGGCATTTTTTCCCTCTCTGAATCTCGAAAACTCAAAGGGGAACAAACAGCAGTGGCCACTGGTCTTGCTTTGATTCTAGATTTCATCTCTCATCTCCCTACCTCTCATTTTTGCACAGGCATTTTATATATAATCCTGGTATTCTTCTATAATCACTGGAATTTTAAGCAAAAAAACAGATGATGAAACATTCAATTTTTGGTCTGCAATTTATGTGTGCTTTATACTTCACAGTGAGGGTGGTTGGTGGAGTGCAGGAAGGAAAGAATTAACAGCTTAAATTTCTCAGAATAATTATATCACTTTTGATTTATTTATTTAAGCTTGTGAATTGTTGTAACAATTTTGACCATTGTAATTTTTTTTGGTAATTTTTTATATAAATAGGTAAATTATCCCCACTTGGCAAATGTCTGAACCAGGCCTGGTGATTACTGTTGGGTGGTGAACAAGTGACACAATTACCAATCTATGGGCATTATTGTCACATAAGAAAACTATAATTTATATACCTACAAACTGTGGAAAGTCATAGAAGGAGAGAAATAGTGTTCTGGGAGAGAGAATAATAAGAGGAGACTAATTCATGGAAACCCTCTTTAAAAGGAGGTGATAGTAAAATGAAACATGAAGGACAAGAAGAACCCAAGCAAATGGGATGTTTGGAAAACAGTTTGCAAATGGAGACAATCACTCTAGGAATGTTTCAAAGTCATGCATCAAGTTAGGTAGCAGAGTTGAACTTTAGTAGCAATTTCTGAAAGTAATAACATTTGTGTAGTTCTTTTGAAAGTGCTTTCATGTATGTTCTCTAATTTAATAATCACACTATGAGGAGGAAAACTTGGAAAATGATTGGTAGGTAGAAAACCTGTTATCCTCTTTTTAATGCAGATTCTATTATTAATTCTGAGAGAAAAACTGAGATTATGTTAAAAAACATTCTGAGTGGCATATGAATCATTTGTAGGTAAATTATTCAGTACAATATTTCTTATTTGAACAATGTTAAGAGAGAAACATCATCCAAATATTCAGAAACATGTGATTAGATGCTAATCATTCATCTTCACTGAGCCTACGCTGTGTTTAGAGTTTTGTGTGAGGTTTTTAAAGAAAGAAAAAAGACTTCATGGAGCAATAAGGTTTAAATCATTGTACAAATATTTTAGTGGGATAGTATAACACAAACCTATTTATAGATCTTTAAATGATGTATGTATGTGTGTGTATACCAATGCATTATATGCTGTATATGTGCAAATATAGACAAATACATAGTATTACTTATGGTTATTTAAAAACATATGTATTAGCCCTGGCTGGTAGCACAGTGGATAAGGCGCCGGCCTTTGAACCCAAAGGTTGCAGGTTCGATTCCCCAGCCAGGGCACATAACCAGGTTGCAAACCAGGTCTCCAGTCAGGTTTGTGGCTGGAGACAGGTGAAGCGCAACAGTACATTGATGTCTCTCTCCCTCTCTGCCTCTCTCCCTTCCCCTCTTTCTAAAATAAATAAAATCTTTAATAAATAAATAAAAATAAAATAAAAACATATGTATTATCAACTGGCCATACATGTTTTAGTTCACATAGTCCTTAGCAAATTACTCTCTATTAAAAATGACAAGTCATATTAATATACCTAAAATCTTGTCAACTAACTTAACAGATCTTAGTAGAAAACATGACTAAACAAAACACCATGAAAAGTACATTATTATGTTGGAACAAATGGACACACTCATGCAAAAGACAATAAATCTACATGTAGACTTTACACCCTTCACAAAAATTAACTCAAAATGGACCATGGACCTAAATCTAAAACACAAAACTATAAACCACTTAGAAGATAACATAGGAGAAAATCTGAATGAACTTGGGTATGGTTCATACCCAACAAAACATGGGTATAACATGATACCATGTTATATGTAATATTCAAAGATACTATGAGAGAAATAATTGCTAAACTGACCTCCTTTGAAATGAAAATTTTCTGCTCTACACAATAACATGTCAAGAAAATAGGAAGAAAAGTTACAAACTGGCATGAAACACAGTATTTACAAAAGACAGCTGATAAAGGACTGTTACCCAAAATATACTAAAAGTTCTTAACACTCAACAATTAAAAAAAAAAAAATTGCCCTGGCTGGTGGCTCAGTGGATGAGCATGGGCTTGAGAACCCAAAGGTCACTGGATTGATTCCCAGTCAGGACACATAACCAGATTGCAAGCCAGGTTTCCAGCAAAGTCCATAGCTAGAGGCAGGTGAAAGGCAATCATACATTAATGTTTCTCTCCCCTTCTTCCTGCTTCCCTGTCTTTCTCTCTAAAAATAATCAATAAAATCTTTAAAAAAACAGCCTACATCATTGAAAAATGGACCAAAGACCTTAAAAGGGACACCTCACCAAAGATACACAACTAGCAAATAAACATATGAAAAGATACTCACATCACACATCATCAGGAAAGTGCAAATGAGAGCAACAAAGAGATACCATTACTAATCTACCAGCTTGTTCAAAATATGGAATCCTGTCAACTATAAATGCTGCCTAGGATATGGAACAAGAACTCTCATTTATTACTGATGGGAAGGCAAAACCACTTTGGAAGAAATTTTGGCTGTTTCTTATGAATGTAAACATACTCTTACTATATATGATTTGATTAGCTCTTTAGTATTTACACAAATGATTTGAAAACTTACATCCACCCAAAACTCTGCATAGAGTAGTTTGTAGCAGCTTTATTCATATAGCAGCCCCACTGTATTCACAGGGCAAACATGCCAAGATATCCAGTGGATTCCTGAAACCGCAGATAAAAGCACAGATATTACAGAAATCCATACACACACACACACACACACACATTATTTCTTTTTATACATTCATACCTATGATAAAGTTTACAAATTAGTCACAGTAAGAGATTAACAGTAATAACCGATAATAAACTATAACAATTATAACAATATATTATAAAAATGTATGTGGATGTGATCTGTCTCTCTCTAATAGGATAACCTAGGTGGCTACTAAGTGACTAAAAGTTAAGTAGCTGGTCAAAGAGATGACTGACATCCGGGGACTGACAAAGAGGGATTTGGGGAGATTTTATTATGTTTTTCAGAATGGTGTGCAATTTAAAACCTAAGAAGTATTTGAAAGCAGGCGCTTTGGCTAAAAGCAGGGTCTCTGTCTTTATTTTTATTGATTGATTGATTGATTGCTATAATTCCAGTTTAAGAAAAG
Source organism: Noctilio leporinus (assembly GCA_004026585.1). NCBI lineage: Eukaryota > Metazoa > Chordata > Mammalia > Chiroptera > Noctilionidae > Noctilio > Noctilio leporinus. Next base: position 560,319 of record PVIW01000324.1, on the reverse strand, counting down.
TGTGTGCTCAATAAATATTTGTTGAATGGCCAAATTAATGAAAGTACTACAAAAATATTTGTTATAAAGAGAAATATTGATGAATTTATACTATCACAAATGATACCTTTTTATATAAACAGGTTTTCTCTGTAAGAGCAAGACTACTCTGTAAGAGCAGTTACTCCAGTCCTTTTGCATTAGGAAATAGTGATGTAACCAGCATTGATAGTGCAGAAGCAAGCAGTGAAATAGAGGATTTTAGCTAAGGTCTTCTTTTTAGGCAAGGTAATCTAATGGTGGTGAGTAGGACACTTACTCTTTTTCATGGAAACATTCATACTCTGCCCTATTTATATAAAAACAAAAAATTGATTAAAATTAAAAAGTGTGAACATGACTGACCATATTTCAAGTAACACAGAATATACTGAGGATAACCCGCCTTGAGCAAGAATGAACCCCTCCTTGGGCCAAGATTTAAATACCATTCATCTCCTGTATGTAACCAGGAGAGGAAAATACTAATGAACGCAATAGGAAAAGCAGCCTGTTCTTACAGAAGTGCACACATTTATTTACTTTTAACTCTATGAGAAAAAATCATAGACTATTACATCAGAAGACAACCGGAGATGTCATCTCTAATTCTCTCTGCAGCAGAAAACTGAGACCTAGAACGAGAAAGATGCATGGCTAGGTAGGGAGTAACCAAGGCTAGCTTATTCACTGCTTCTGGTTATTAATTCCATCTGTGTCACTGGGCCTTCATCCTCATCATAATGGAGAGTAAAATTAAAAATCATGCAAAATAAATTTTATCCGTGACAGATAAGGGCACTGGCAAAGCAGTCTGAATCTAGCAATAAACAGATAAACACAATAAATCACAATAAGCAGAGTAATAAGAGCTGCTGGAAGGAATGGTAATAAATTCACTTATTGAGACATGCCAGATACTTTCCATATTCTTGTTAGGACTAGTTTTGTGGATCTTGATCAGTTGGCATAAATAGGTATGAATTTTCATGGCTTTAGATGTCCCAAAAGTTCTCTTAAAATTTAGACATTTTCAAAAAAGCTGATTAGCAAACTTCATGTTTTATTTTTTTGTTTGTTTGTTTTTGGGTTTTGTTGTTATTGTTGTTACTCTTTTACTTTAGTGCTTCACGACTTTCATAAAGCCATCCTGGTTTTCCCAGTTCTTTTGTTTTAGATTATGTGTAATCTGTACATAATAACTGATGTAAATATTTGTGCTACCATTCACATTTCTGGAAATGTCTCCAGTTTATTTAAAGGCAAAATTAAAAATTACAAGAATATAAAGTCCACTTTTAAACAGATGTTTTAACAGTGGGAGTGGGGCAGTTAATTGACTTCTTGGAAGACCTATGCTGAATATTTACATTGATTCTACAGCAAGTTTGGGGTTAGATGACTTGAGGGTCAATCATCTCTTTTTTATAAAGTATGAGCTAGAAAACCAATCCCTGTTTCTTCCCCATGTGCCAGCTCTTTAACCTGAGACGAATTACTTAACTACTCCGTAAATCTACCTCACAGGGTTGTTACAGAAGGGTGAGAGTCCATCTACTCACCGCTAGCAGAGCCAACACTAAACACTGAGGTTTACACTGGAGAAGTGGAAGCTAATGTTTAAAAGCCTGAGCTCCCTAATAGCTGCAGGTTACAGGTTAGTCATGCAAGATTACCAGGTGCCTTAAATTAGGAGATTCAGGGAGTGCTGGGAGACTGATGATTGGTCAGAGGTGAGGAAAGGGTAATAAACCATTTCTTTAGGTCTTGAGGGCATAGTTCTAAGGTGTTTTCCAAGATCCTTCTGGCAAGTCTCATGGGAAAGTAGCCAGGGAGTTGTTCTACCTTAAATCTGAGGAGCTAAAACATTAGTCTGTGTTATTTTTAGCCTGCCAGAAGTCTGAATTTATGATCAATAGTCTGGTCTGGGCTGTCTTTTGTTGCTTTTCAGGATGTTGATGTTTCAGGTGAAAGGCTTAGTCTCAGAGAGATTTGTATAAATAGGATTTAAACCTAAAATTAATCAAGGTCTTAAGGACCCTTGGTTTCAGGATTTCTGTGAGGATTAACTGATTTAGTACATGTAAAGTGTTTAGATCATGCCTGAAACATGGTATATACCATTTAAAATGATGCTATTATTCTACTACTTTCCTAGTGCTCTTATTATTGTGTACACTAGTTTTTGTCTCAGAGATTTGTTATGCTGAGGAATATGAGACTTTTTGTCAAAAGTTTTGTCATTCTAGTTTGGTTTGCTTCTACACCTAGATTCTCTCTTTCATCAAAGAAAGGAAGCCAGAAAAGAGAAAGAATAAAATAAGAAGGGGTAAAAAGAGAAGAAAGGGGAGAGAGAGCAAGGGAAGGAGAGAAAGGAACTAGAATAACCAGAAGAGGATGAATCCAGGCCAGAATTTGAAGGATAAGCAGATGCAGATATTGTTTGGGACAAACGCAGGAAAAAATTGGGTGAGTAGCCTTGTCCGCTACAGTAAAAGAAGGGTTTGAATCTTTGAATACCAGCTGGTGGAGACCCAAAGTAGGTTGTCTGTTTTATCATGCTTGCCATGCATGTGGGCTCATGTTTGTACACCTAATCAATGGTCTGCAAGCTCTACAGTTTTCCACCATTGGAGAGAGTGTTGTAAACTGTCACTTCCCAAGACTACAGCTGAGACTAAAAGTAACTTGCCTTTTGATGTCTTATATGAATGTCAGCGTGGATTGTGAGTTTTGCATAAACAATACTAATGGATCTAACTGCATACTTAAACATTTTTCAAATTGCTATGTTCAATGAGCAATGCTTACTTGGAAGTTACATCAAAACATGCAGTATGTGGGGAAAATGAAAATCTTAAATTGTATCATGGTTCACTATCTGGAACTACAATTCTAGAAGCTATTTGCAAAGGCAAGCTGGAGAAATATCTAAAGCATTATATAATTTGTATTATATAGCATTTAATTTGAATTGTAAATAACACTTAATTTGAAATATAAGTATATAATGTACAACAAAGAAAATATTCATACACTTTGGAAGGAGAACAAAAGCAGGAAATCAATTATTTGTGGATATGTTGAGTCATGCAGATGAACTACTAAAAATGATTATACAGAAATCTAGAAAAAAACAAGCGTTATCAGAAGATGACATTTTGAGATAGACGTAAAATTTTAAAGGCTGACATCTAGAGGTATAGGGGGCCGAATTAAATTTGATTTCAGCAAAATTTTGGAGGTAAATATGCTGAAGACTAAATAAATAAAATACCATGTTAAATTCAGAACAAGGTTTTTTAGATTTCTTTTATTTATATTTTCTTTTTTACAGCTAAGAGTAGGAAGCGAAATTGCAGTTCACTCTTAATTATAGAGCTGCAAAAGCAGTGCTGTAATTAGAGCTGTGAAATATGTCTAGCGACAAATATTCTTTGTAGTTTGAAGGCGTGAGAAATCCTACTGATAGTATTTGATATGAGTTTCATCAAAGTGCACCAAAAGGATACACTGACTTCTTAATCTTTCTCCAACACTGAATGTGACAACTGCTAATTGTCGTCATTTTAGTATGTGGGAGCTATTTTAAATATTCAGGCTTGCATTTATAAAAGGTTTGCCACTCTTCTTTCATATTGAGAATTTTACAGTTAGAAGGCTAGAGAAGAGAACAGGATATAAATACCAACTAAATACTAGGGTCAAAACTTTAATCCCCTTAAGTTATGTATCACACCAAAATTATTCTCTGCTTGCAGTGGACATTAAATGACTTGTAACTAGTTATCATCTACTCTAATTCCCTGATTTTAATAAAGAGTTTACTTAAACTATGAAGGACAAGAGGCTACTTTGCACTCTAAAATCTTTAGAAACTTTTATGTTAGTCTGTTTCAGTGTTAATTACTTTCATTGAGAGAATAGTTTATTCTCTAATTTATAATATTCATTGGATCGATGAAGAAGAAAAATTATAAAATAAAAAGATGGATTTAATTTTTATTTTAAAATTATATTAAAATTAAATTTCTTGATTGGATCTTTCTAATTTTTAATTTAAGCTTAAACATGTGGAAACATACTTCTGAATATTTTGCCATAAAAATAACACAAAGATTAAAAAGCAAGGGATTAACAAAATAAATACTTTGGTAGGAAGGCAAAAACTTTGTTTTCTTTTCTTTGATTTTTGTTGCTTTAATAAGTAATATGAAATACATGCAAACCTTTAAAACAAAAATTAAAAATGAATACTCTGAATACAGATCTGGAATCTGAGCATAGTTATGAAATTTTAGAAAGTATTTTATTCATTCCCAGTTCAAGTTTAGAATTCATCCTAAAGCAATCTATGACATTCCTTGAGAATAGGCCTCTTCTACACTTTAAGGATGTGAAAAGCTAATACTCAAAAGCTCATGATAAAATCAGGAAAGTAATAATTCTGCTGTGGTCACTCACTACAGTCCTCTAAAATCAATGGACTTTCTCTTCATATATATACATGTAACCCCCGTATAACATGGTTATTAGGTTCCTAAAAAATGTTGTGTTATGCAAATCTATGTTATATGAAACAAAGAACTAGTACAAAAAATAGGGTTAGATTCTAAAAAGTTTTTAAAAACATTATATATATATATATATATATATATATATATATTTAAGACTTTATTATTTTTAGAGAGAGGGGAAGGGAGAAAGGCAGAGAGAGAGAGTCATAGAGACAGCACTGTATGGTTGCTTTTCACCTGCCTCCAGCTATGAACCTGGTTGGAGACCTGGCTTGCCACCTGGTTATGTGCCCTGGCTGGGAATCAAACCAGTGACCTTTGCCTTTGGGTTCACAGGCCAGCACCTTACCACTGTGCCACCAGTCAGGGCACTATTATATCTTTATAAGTAAGATAAATATTTTTATTAAAGCAATTTTCACCAAAAGTATAACATATTAGTATGTATTAAATCATGTTTCTTTGTCATGACCACTAAGCACCATTAACTGAGGGTGTTTTCTTTTTGACAAGATATCTCATTTGAAATTTTTCATTCCAGTATGGATGTCATATCAGATTTGCTTGTATTATTTGGGAATTTCCCTAATTGCAAATGAGGTATCTTTTGCTCTTAAAAGTTCTTATTAAGCCCTGGCTGAAAGCTCAGTGGATTGGAGCCAGCCTGCAAATCCAAAGCTTGCTGGTTTGATTCCCATTCATGGAATATAACCAGGTTGCAAGCCAGGTCTCCAGCCAGGTCTGTAGCTGAAGGCAGGTGAAAGCAACCCTCCCTACCCTCTCTAAAAATAATTAATTTAAAGATCTTAATAAATTAATAAAGTTTTTTTTTTTAAAGTTCGTTTTATGTTCTGCGTTATTCGAGATTTTCCTAATTTCAAATGAGATATTTTTGCTCTTTAAAGCTCTTATTACTCTCCATGTTGTTGGGGGATTTCTCTAGTTCTCAAACTGTTAGAGTGAAATCTTGTTCTAGAAATGCTGTGTTATACGGGGGTTGCCTGTATATGAATCAATAAATCTGCCTCATATTAAATAAAATAAAGTCATCCTCTGTTGGAAAGTATACATACCTACTAATTCTGTGTAAATGATCTAATCATCTGAGTCAAAGAAATAAATGTATTTAAACAAAATTTTGTTGTCTTTATATAGAAAAAAGCAAACCAGAGAAAACCCTTCAAGTTTTTCTTTTAAAGCATGCCTATTAGAAAATAATTTTAAAAAGGCAGTTATAAATAACTCTGTATCAAACTATTCTATTAAAAATATTTCTCAAAATGTATTACATAATATTTATTTATTTTATATGTATAAATGATGAGCACGGAGACTACAGTGGCACAGTAACATTTTTTTTTCTTCCCCTAGGTGCTGATTACACAGTAATTTAAAAATCATTGTTAAAAGTCATCTAGCTTAAAATTACAAGTTATGCACTTTTCAATATATATGTATATATATATATTCAATAAATAATTTTAGAATTCTTGATAATGTTTTAGTTCTCTGTTTCTGCATATTTCTGTATAAATATAACCTAGAGTTATTTTCTAGAGATATTTCTTAGTCTATTTTATTCCTTTGCTTATTTTACAGCACTATCTTTCTTTCTCACTGTCATCTTCGTGGCAGCTACCTCGAAGAGATCTGAAATCATAGGATTGACTGGTAGGGCCATGCATTATCTTATTTTTTTATAATTTGTTTTGTTTTATTTTATACTACTCTAATCTACTCTATTCTATTTTGCCACAAGGCTGCAGGTTTGTCTTTGACTATTTCTTCATGATCACTTTTTTGCTGTTGTTGCACAAAGCCTTTGGTGGAAGGTGAGGCCAGGTTATGCTCATTGGACTGTCCCGTAAGAGTTTTTAACTTTTAAAGTTTTTTTCCACTTTATTTTCTGCTCTTTGGGCTTTAGGGACAATTGGCTTTTCCAACTGTGGGAAGAGTTTAATCTCTGGATTCTATGGTATATCGTCCTCAATTACTGTGCAAAGCAGATAGTTCAACCTCTCACCTCGCTGTGTTCTGAATACCTTGTGAAAAGCAGCAAGAAGCCAACCACTTCTAGGACTACAGACTCAGTAGGGACTTTGTAAGATTTCAGTGGATCTAAGCTATTGTTTTTCCAACTGTTTTACAATGGTGTAAAGAAGATTTTTCAGTTTCCTCTTACTGAATATGTTTTCTTGTTGCCCAGTAACTGACAGCTCAGCCACAGTCATGATTTTTATTATTTTTGTTTTCAGCTCTGCAAATTTAACGTAGCTTTCTCATGTAAACAAAAAATGTTTTCTGTTTCCTTTTATTTTTCCTAATACTTACTTATAGTTAATTGAGCAAATATTATAATATTTTTACCTACTGCTTGAGGAATGACATATAGTACCTTTTCACGTTTTTTTTTTTTTTTTTTTTTGCCTCGTGTTAATGCTAAATA